>KL271061.1:55951-110318 GCA_000699545.1 Podiceps cristatus
AGCTGCCACTTTCCATCTCTGTCCCTTCCTGCTCTCCTACCGCAGGCTGCTCTGGGCAGCAGCACAGCCCAACGCATGCCTGATGGCTTCCTGAAGGCACGCACATTGCCCGCGTCGGAGTCTTGCGGCATCAACCCCTACCCATGAGCTACTGTGCAAGCCTAGCAGCCATCAGGGATTTACACCCCACCCCCCCCATCCCCATGTCCGTCCCATCCCCCCCAGAGAAAAAGATATGCTTCAAATGAAAATTCAGAAGAATGAAACAGAACAGGAAGAGAAAAAAATACCACAAACTTTATTCCTTGGACAATTAATTAAGAATCTTAAATTATGAGTTTGTCAAACCCATAGAGCCTGGAACGAGATCTGCAAATAACAGTGAAGTGGAGCCTTTGGCTGTTTGCCAAATGTAGACATTTACTCTTGCTCTTCTTGACCAGCTTTCAAGACCATTTCAGTTGCAACTACAGGGCTGCAAACCTATAGGATTCCATACTTAAACCAGTGTTTACAGTGACTGGAGACAGATCTACAATCTGTGGCTCATGCTTCTTAAACCAATTTACAGAGCACGCGTCTCAGAAGCATGTTAAATAACTCATGGCAAGGCCAGCTATTCACTGATAAAAACCTGAAATATTTAAAAGAACTGTCAGTGTCTCAAGTTGTGTTAACATATGTAAGTGCATTTCAATTCACTGAAGGACCTAAAGTTCAGTTATGAACCTTCTTGGGCATGAACAAGACAGTCAGTTTTTAACTCTTCCAGCCAGCCTGGCTTTTGCTACATTCAAATCAAACTTGTTGCCAGAGTCAGCTCAGCTCTCTGGCTTGAAAAACAAGAGTTGGGATGAGTTTAGGATGCAGCTGTCATTACCAGAGAGCCATACTTACTGTGTTTCAATACCACCAAATTATATCTACTTAAATGGAGAGAAAAAAAAAAAAAAAAAAAAAAAACAAAACACTCCCCTTTGTTTCTGTAGCTTCCGGACAGACCTGCACACAGACTTTGTCATTCAGACATTACAAGCATTATCTTGCTAAGGAAACCAAGCCATGGCCTCTGTGTCCAGTCATACAGAGTAAACGCCATCTCCAGAGACACTCCTCATTCTGTGAAATGGTTTTAGGTCCATTCAAACTACAACTTAAACCAGATGCACTGGTGAGGTTTACGGACACAAGTTGGCACCACTTCATACCAGCCCATTTTAAGGCTTCATTTGCCTCCCATCACACAAAAATGTCACTTCTGATTTCATCAAGAGCAAGTGCAGGTAGTAAGCTGCATGTCTAGCTGGAAAAACAGTAATAGAAGTAGCCTGGCTTAGGGCTAACTCTGCCACAGAAATCTTTCCTTTTGCTTCTGCTGGCTGTTTAATGTTTAAACCGTGCAACCCTAATTCTGTGTTATGTTGCTTTTTACAATATATTTTTGATTTGGAGAATAAGCAATGAGCCTGTTCCTTGTTTGGCAACAGTACAAAGTCACTTTGAACTAACAACATATTCTGTAATCTAGCCTCAGGTATGGTTAGCTACTGGTTGGACATAAAGCATGTGTCGGAGTGGTGCAGATCTGGCTGCAGAGTCCAGACCCGCACTGCTTTGAAGACAAAGACAAACGTGCCTGTTTCTGCCTTCACATCCACCTGTGCAGCTCCCGGGAGCTCAGAGTGCCTGTAAATCAGAGGGCAAGCTTGAATCCACGTGGTCTGCGCAAGAACTGTGCCTCCATTCATTCCTCCCCCCAAAGTCTGGAGGTCCATGCCGGACTGACATGCTGAACTAATTTTCTGGAATCTGCTTCTGCAGCCAGGCCTGCAAAGCAAGCCTGAGCTGCGGTCAGAGGACACCGCTGCTGAGCTGATGAGTTGAGACTGACTAAATATTAGGGGTTCTGCTTATGAATACTTACTTTCCAAGCAAAAGAGCAATTTAGAGTAGAAGAGGTACAGTTTTTTTCATTGTACATAATAAGCTGTACAAGAGCAGCTCTATGCTATTCTTCTGAGTTTTCAAAAAAAGTCTACAACAAAAACACATACCTATTAGGAAAAAAAGGCATTTTAATCTCCCAGACTTATTGGTGGATATCCCCTTCCATATCTCCTTTACTCTGGGCAGATTCTCCATAGACTTCAGCGCCACTAAGTTAAAAACATTTTTATCCTGAACCACAATTCTGAATTTACCACGTGATGCCAGACAGGCTAGTTCTTGCTGGTTTGGGGTCCTCAGGAGTCTTTGAATGACCTCAAACATTTTTCAAGTAAAGGGAGAGCATCTCTGCTAGTCTGTCCTGGGGAATACTCCCTGTACACTCATTTGTGGCTTTTTTCCACAGAAAGTCTGAACATTTTACTATCATTGCACACAGAACTATCACCATTTCTAAGCTACAGAGGTAGGCTGAGTATCTTTTATCAGTTATTTGCCTTCAAGCAGTGGTTAAAAGCACTAGAACAGGTGAGTCTGTAGCAGAAGCTCTTTAGACACAAGAGGATCCTAGTAGTTTCCATCAAAGGAAAAGTCGTATCTTAGCTGGGGTGTAAATTTCAAGAACGTCTAGTTTTTTTACACTTCAGTCTATCAGCTTGTCTGCACTGACGATTTCACTGCAGCCCTCTGAGTTCATGCCTGATACTGTGTTATCTCCAGATCAGTGGTAAAAATTACAAGGTTGAAATGTATTTTTATTGCCTTTTACTGTAATATATTGACAATGATAGATTTCCTTTAAATTCCACTGTACAGCTGTAACCAAAGAATGTAGCAAAATAATGTCCACATAGACATTATGCATCTAGATGTCCTCTGCATCTATTCAACTTTGATAATTCAGGGAAACCATCAGTATCCCAGGCCCAAAGTCAAACTGATTTCCTTTATCATCTGGAAATACATTGAAGGAAAGAATCAGCACTAGCAGATGTACTGAAAATTTCCTTCTCAGGGCTCTACCTTGAGGTTCGAGTTTACAGGCAGAGAAAGGAGCCCAGCCCAAAGCTGTTGAGTTTGACTGCCCCATAGAAGATGGCAGATCCCTTGTGCTGGCAGAACAGAAGCTGCTTATGCTTCTATGGTCCACATCTTCCCCGGATAGAAGGTCTTTCCTAATCGCTTGGCACTAGTATCAGGCATTGTTGTTTTGTTTTAGTCTTAAAGTGCTTCCTCATGGAGAAAACAACCAACATGAAATATTCTTGTAGTAGTTTTTTTCATGAACATTGGCTAGACCTTTCTCCAGTTCCTCCTATGAAGGACGGCAAGGACTTGATGCATGCATAACTTATTCAGCAAAATTGTTGTGCATGTGGTTTTACTTGAACAAGGACCAGTGATCCCAGATAGTTAATATTCTCTTTTTTTTTTTTTATTTTAATTTCTTTTGTTTGTATGGAAACTGAACTTTGGAACTTCTGGTAAGCCCAGATACCCTCTGTACATTTCTATTTTTTTCATTTCACACATCCCAACACTTTGCTTTACTAAAGACAAAAGTAAAAATTCCCAAACATTTCATAAGTTCTTACAAGAGAATCTATTCCTCACAGATTCATTTAGGAGGAACTCATCTTGAAGGAACTGGAGAACGTCAAAGTCCTTAAGCTTTTAGAAATTGTAACTCATCTTTTGAAATATGAAACATGTGGGCCAGACTGTTTCGCCAAATGTTTACATTTTGGTGCATAGCTGAACTGCTTATCAGAAGTTCAAATGCTCTTTGTTCCTAATTTCCCGCTATTATTCACACTGCATGCTCTGTTCAAACACAGTAACACCCTTTGGCCATGAGAGCCAGCAATGCTTCTGTCTCATGTGGAACAGACCAAGGACACCCAAGTGCTCAGCACTCATAGCATGCCATAACTCCAGCATATACGATCAGTGATTTCTCCTTGCATTTTTGCCTTGATTATAAGCAAGACTACATACAGAGCAACATAAACTCTTACATTCAGAAAAACCTTATAAGCACTTTGCCCAAAATAATGAAGTGCCTCACCTTGGTACCTCAGTACTGGAAAGTGGCTGAAACAGTCCTGTGCATCCCGATCCGCCCTATGGCATTTCACTCACTTCTCATGGCAACAGCTCTCATAGGATTTTTCTACCCTGTGAAATCCCAGACTTGTGCCCTTCTCCGTCCCTTCCATAGGATGAGAACTATCCTAGATTTTAGTTTAAGAGAAAGATAGCCATTTCCTGAGGATTATTCATCCTACTTTGGGGTAAAGACTTCCTCTGTAAGTACTACTGACTGTAGAGGAAAGGAAAGTCAGTCTAGATACTTATTTGAACCCTGAAGGTGAGCAAGATGAACATCAAAGTGATGGACCCTATGCTACTGAGTGAAGTGAAACATCAACCAAAAAATTTTCACCATTTGTTTTGGTATTCTGGAAGATACAAAAGAGGATGACACTCATGATTTTGAGAACAGGCATGGCTTCTACTGTTTCATGACAGTAATGCAAAGTGGGATTTAGCAGGCATAAACCAAGAGGGGGAGAGGCAATAGGGTAAGAAAAAACCCTAATCAGCAGCTTCTGGAAGAGAAGACTGGGGATAAAACATTTTGTAGTCCTGCCAAAAATGCCCTAATTGTGGGTGATCATTTTAACTCAGAAAAATTAAGAGGAAAAGGAAATTGTTACAACAGCTTAGTCTTGTGGGGAGAAGATTTGCATAACTAAAATAGAAGAGGTCAAGTCAGCAAGTATCAGCAAAAAACCCTAATCAGCAGCTTCTGGAAGAGAAGACTGGGGATAAAACATTTTGTAGTCCTGCCAAAAATGCCCTAATTGTGGGTGATCATTTTAACTCAGAAAAATTAAGAGGAAAAGGAAATTGTTACAACAGCTTAGTCTTGTGGGGAGAAGATTTGCATAACTAAAATAGAAGAGGTCAAGTCAGCAAGTATCAGCAGGACCAGACACAACATGGAAATAGGCTATGAAAATATGTCAACATATTATTTGCATGTAAATCAGCAAAGCCATAGTGACTTCAGAGGAATTCCCTCCATTTATCCAAAGAGCCCATCAGGGCAACAGACAGGATCATCTTCTTTCCAGGGTTTCTGACATCATTTGCATTTGCTTGAGAGAGAACAGACACTATCTCATATTCAAGAAAGGGCTTTCTAGGACTGAGACGGGTAGGGTATCAGAGGAAAGGAAGCTGCTGACAGCTGACATATCTACAGCATGCTTTCTTAAAGCCAGGCTGGAGCTTTTCCCACTGCCGCCTTGCAGCAGAGGTAGTTGGAAGTGGCTCGCTTTTACTCTGGTCACACACGAGACAAACCCAAAACTGTGCAAAGGGTGAGAAGACACTACAATTTGCCTGTGGAAATCAGATGTGGTGACTAAAGAAGCTCTATATGGATATACGACCTTTCCTTCCTACTTCATTTATTCTTTTATACATATATTGCCCCGAGTAAAGAATGGGTATCCTCAGGTACTCTGGCTTTTTATTATTTCAGCAACTATCAAAACTCTATAAAAATGTAGGTATCTTAAGGCTATCTTACTGCATTTATCCATGAAAGTCAGAAAAAACAACCCACTTTGAAACATAATCTTTACAGAAGAGGTCTTACTTTTACAGAAGGCAGCAGGTTTAATTTTTTCTCACTGAAAAAATTTAGACAGAAACTGACCAAAGATTTAAAATCTTTGCCTTCACTGAGCTTCAGAACAGGCTTTATGGTATCACAACTGCATTCATATCCCTCCCTTCAAATCCAAACACACAGCAACATACTGAATTTACCAAGTCAGAGTTTAGCTAGATTCCTACTCAGCTAAAGGTCAAAGAAGAGATCTAAAAAACACTCACCCACATAAACACCAAGGAAAATATTCACAGTAGAAGTTTACTGGAAGGAAAAGCATATTTTTACCTCATCTAGAAGGTACAATAGACAAAACAAGATTCTCTAAGACAGTAACAAATACAAAACAGCTTTTAAATCAGGACAGCACAGCAATGGCTTTTCAGAACTTGCTCCACTAAAAGTGTTGAACTGGCAATGAACTTGTTATGCTGAGCTGTCAATAGGCCTGTGGACTCCAGGGGAGCCGTATGAAGTAGCAGGATCCATCCACTTACACAAAGCTCGCTGAGAGGTCAGGCCCTAAAGTAAGTCTTCAGAATCCAAACAATTCCCTAATTGCAGGAATTAAGAGTTACTGGGTAAACAGGAATACCAAAGAACACTGCAAACACTGAGATAACTAACTTTCCCTTAGGACTGGCAGCTTTTTAGCGCTTTCCACCATACTGTCTTTAATTAGCTCACCACAAATCTTGCATGGGCTTTTAAGCTATATTTAGACATCGTTAGAGCCACCAGGAATTCTAGCACATTTTTATTTTCACAACATGACTTTGATGCATTGTCTCTCACTCAAAAGAGCTAATAAAACGCCTTTTTCCTCACCATCCCCCAGAACTAGAATAGATTATCCCAGTGTTTCCAGAGACAACTATGACAAATATAGTAAAAATGAACCTGCCAGATATATATAGACAGACAAATGGAAACCGCATGCATTGCTCTGGGTGTGTGAAGAGGAAGGGGAAAATGGTGAATTAGCAGTTTGGATAGAAATATAAAATCTGTCATAACAAATTAGACCATTTGTTAGATGGAGAAAGATCCTTCTTTCCTGCTTTAGATGTGAACAAAGTTTGTACTTTATGTGAGGAGAAGCAGCAATTAGAACAACCCCATCACTCCTGAAGAAGGATGGTGGTAGAGACACATTGCTTTTGAACTGCTACAAAACAGAACAAGCAACCAAAAAACGGATGCTGGGGATGACATTTACCACTGCACCCTTAAAAGGTTACCAGTTGGGGGGGATATGCAAAAAACATAGCCAAACAACATAAAATGCTGGAAGGTCAATATGCAGCAATATTAATTTTAAAAAATAATTTGTATTTTGCAATGATAGAGTAATTCCCAGAAGAGATTCTCTGTGTAAGCACTCTTCAACAGTTTTGTAACCTCTCTCCAGAAAGGTTTTCTAATCTCTCTAGAAAGTAAAGACCTTATAACCATTTTGCAAATAAAGAGCTTCAGATACAGGAAAAGCTTAAAGGCTACTCCTAAAGTCTTTAGTAGAACTGGTCAACAAGCTATCACTTTCCTAACTTGCATACCATGGCAACAAGACTACTCATCTTTTCCCTTACAGATGGTAACAGACTCTTATGGGTGCTCTGCTCAGCAGAGGTTACAAAAGCATTAGTAAGGCATGAGACATCCATCCAGTTGAGACTAAAAAAAAAAAACCTGGGGACCAATTCTATCCATGACAAAACTGTCTTACCCATGAAAAAACTGAAAAATAAAAAAAAAAAAAAAAAAAAAAGGCAAATTCCTACCATCATAACAAAAAAAAAATCCCACCCTAGTATAACAGATGGGATCACAAATTGTCTAATAAAGAGCTTAAATTATTCATTGGTGTTGCAATAAAGCAAATCCACTAAGAGACATATGAGTAAAAAGGAAATCCACAGCTTTTCTGATATATTTTCCAGACAGTACTTCAGGTTGTCATAATATTGTTCTACAGACTTTTGCAGTTCCTTTTCTATCTTCCTATTCAAGGATGTAGCGACCTGAAATACTAAGGTAACTTGAAGTGCCAGTTCTCATGATCTTTATTGGGAGGAAGATGTGGAAGTAGCAGCAGGGAGACTCAAGGTATACATGTATGCAGTGTATGTCAGATCTACTCAACTCTGGAAAGATGGCATCACAAATACATAATTCTCTGAAGTGAAATCACCACTGGCATTTCTGAAAGTACATGGTAGCGTTCTGGGCTGAAGAAGAGTTATGTCAACACCAAGTACTACTGAACACAGCAAAAATTGTCAGCACTAGGAATCTTGTCCCAACTATTAAATCATTCTTCAGCAATTTTATTTTCATCAAAAATACCCTGACTATCAGTCTTTTACTGAAATCTACACTTTGCAATGATTAGACATTCACATCCTTTGACAAGTTTTTATTGCTCCTGTCTCATCAGATGAAAATGCTCCCTATGAGATTCAGAGGGAGCTAATACATTGCTTTACACACAACACTCAGCTGCAGAGCATGATTCTTTCTACACTTGAACCAAAATGAAAAACCAAACCCAGGAAAACCCTTGAAACCAAACAGCCCAAGAAGTGTGGAGAGGAACAACATAATACAAGCAGCGCTGAGAAAGTGGTGATTAGCAAGAGATGTTATCAGATATTTTTGCTAGTTAAGTATATGATTTCTTTGCTGCAGTTTAGAAAGAAAAGCAAGCTTCACCCCTTTGCAGTCTCCTGATTATTTTACCTTTTTCCCAGACATACCACAGAATGCTGGAGACCTAAATGAAAGAAGACAAAGCTGAATTTCTGTATTTAATTGATTTTCCTTAAAAATAATGACCACAGGGGTGAGAGTCCAGCTAGCTCAGGGGATAAGCAATAGATATGAAATATTTCCACCCTAAGTCAATGGATCAAAACCAGTCCAAGGCAGGGAATGCTTTGAAAGCCATTTGATGGCCTATCTGAAATGAGCTAACGGTCTTGGTAAAACTCCCTCTAGGCACATATCTATGTTACAGTTGACTTTCTTTTTTGAGGTGTCTGCAAATAATCCAAAAGGAAATAATCACTGACATGTAACTAATGTACATAATGGGTATTTAGAAGACAAGGAACAAAAACTGCTGTTCAAATCTGAACACCATAGAAGTTTGAATTGATAGAGTTTTTGCAATAAGGAGGGAGAGGTTACCTGATGAACTGAAAATATATATAAGCCCCTATTCTAAACACATCTTGCATTACACACTACCTCTCACTGTAGCCAGTCTCAAGGCATTTCACAGACACGTATAGGAATCACATCAGTCACCACTTAAACAGATGCAACACAGAGCAAAGGAAAGGAGTTGTTTAGGAAGACAGCACAAAACAACTGGGTACAAAGAGCACAGGAGGAGGAAGATGCAGGAACAGTTTTAGTAGGTAAAGCATAAGTCAGTGAACTGGAATTTCCTCCCTTTACTGGGACATTACAGTGGTATGCCACAGAAAAACGTTATAAACTCATTCTTACAATTCATCCAACAGACTGTTTCTCCCCCAGCACCATATCCCCTACTGCCAGTCAGATTTGGTCTGCACCCCCAACAACATACCAAGATACCTGGTTCTGAGTTGGAAACCAGAGTATCACCTACAGACCAAGCCTGCTGCCTGTAACTGATGCCTCCCATTAAGTTGTTTCAGATAGCCTGTTTCTGGGGACTTTCTGAAGACCTGAGGATTGTAACATCAGCTTACAGCTAGGTAGATGATTGCATGGAAACTTTCAATAAACAGGACATATCACTCTAGCCACGAGCACTCTCTTGCTTTTCTGTTTCTATAGCAAAAGAACATAGGCAGGCAGCAGGTTTTTTTCTTTGTGTGGGGCATCTCATATACTAGAAATGAAGCAGTTCTTAGGCTGCCAAGAAAGTTTCTCTCATGCAGCAGTAAGAAACTTCTGCTCCACTGAAGTTTGAATTCAATGGCTGATTCCTCAGCCTCAAGACTTCTTGAGTCATGCACCCAACTGGAATGAATGGGCATCAATAACATCCGTCTTCTAAGTTTGAGCTTTATAATCAAGATTATCAATTATACAGAAGGGCTATACTTTATAATTCTAATTTACTTCTGTGCTCACACAAAAAAGTTAGCTTATGAGATACTAACAATAAGCAATACTTTTTTCCGCTATAACTAAACAATGCACATAAACTCCTCATAAAATCCAGACACAGAAGCCCTTTGCCTTCAAAAGGGATTTCTCCCTAGTATAGCATCACAAGAAGCACGTGGAAGGGATGATAAACTTTCACGACATCTGTGATATGCATTTTCTATTTAAATACACCAAAATTCCAAAGGTTGGGCTAAATGATAGTTATCATTTAGCTGCCCAGGGTTAGAAAGAGGGTATTTTCAATAAACAGCTTATTCCTGCTGTTACCCAATAGCAGGCAGTTACACTGGCGAGTGTCTACTTGGCAGTCACAAGCAACCTTCCCACTGCATCCTGCTAGCCAAAAGGGCACAGGCCTACATGCATCAATGAAGGTTTTTCCCCTCACACTTGGAACTTTGAGTTCTCAGGACTCAAAAGACTGACTGCCCATAACAAGACAGTGCTTGTGGTCAGCCAGGTTCTCCTGAAATTGCTTATGGCAATAGGAGGAGGACAAACATAAGCCAAGTTAATTCTCAAAGTAAAATTTAGCATCCTTATTACAAAATTAGAAACACAACAGCAAAAGGATAAGAAAAATAATTCTACTTCAGAGGAAACTTTTGAAGAAAGATCATCCACAGGAGTTTTATCTCAGCTACCTTTCAACAAGGCAATCAGTTCTTTTCCCATACTTTGCTCTTGGACGACCACCTACCCCTGCAACTTTTCACTTCCTTGGTCATAGATGGAATCCCCACAACAGTTCTGCAGAACCAGTGCAGGCTTTGCCTCAAAAAGTTTCTTCTCCCCTCGTATCAATTCTCTTCCTGCTCTTTTTGCTCAGTGGAATTTCACTCTGAATAGATTTCTATTAACTATTGCTATAGAGTTAATTTTCTTCATAATAACTAGTATGGGTCTATGTTTTGGATTTGTGCTGAAAAACGTTAACAGATTTCTTCATTATTACTGAGCAGAGCTTACACAGAGCCAAGGCCTTTTCTGCTCCTCACCCCACCCCACTAGCAAGGAGGCTGGGGGCGAACAAGGAGCTGGGAGGGGACACAGCCAGGACAGCTGACCCCGACTGACCAAAGGCATACTCCATACCATATGACGTCACGTTAAGCATATCAAGCTGGGGGAAGAAGGAGGAAGAAGGGGGACATAGGGACATTTGGAGTTATGACATTTTGTCTTCCCAAGTACGCGATAGGCACGGAGTCCTGCTTTCTTGGAGACAGCTGACCACCCACCTGCTGCTGAGAAGTAGTGAATGAATTCCTTGTTTTGCTTTGCTTCTACATCCAGCTTTTTCTTTACCTATTAAACTGTCATTATCTCAACGCACAAGTTTTCTCACTTTTACTCTTATGATTCTCTCACATCCCACTGCAGGGGGAGTGAGCAAGCAGCTACATGGTGCTTAGTTTCTGACTAGGGTTAAACCATGACAGTCCTTTTTGGTGCCCAACATACAGCTCAAAGGGTTTGAGATAACAGATTTCATTGCAATGTGATAAATTAAATTTATAGCCATTATTGCAGTTTAACTATCAGCTCAAAGGGTTTGAGATAACAGATTTTATTGCAATGTGATAAATTTATAGCCATTATTGCAGTTTAACTATTAATTGGAAGGCTCCCATGCTTCCCCTGGAGCTTGCTTGCCTTACTGTATGTTAGAATCCAGTGCTCGTTAGTGGCTGCCTTTTGCTTTCCCTGCTTGCTGCTGCACTGCTGTGCTGCATATTGTCTTACCCTGCTGTGCCTGGGAACATTTTGATAACAACGAGGGTGATGTGCCTGACCTGGCAGATGGCCAGGGCATCACTGCTGTTTCTGTGCTGCTGTACTTGACAGGCTGGAACTCCAGCGTGAACTCAAGTCAAAGGGACTATGAGCTGTGTCCATGCAGGAATAGGACACCCTGAAGTGTCTGTAGATAAGTCCATCCACATCACCAGAGCAGGTACATCTCAAAGCTTCTGTGGCCATGGTTATGTCTGTGCTGCAGCAGGTATAACTCTGCAGGGATTGTGGCTCAAGGATAAGTCCATGCTGGAGAAGGTAGACCTCAAAGCATCTGTGGTTGTGGATAAGTTCATGCTGCAGCAGGTACACCTTGAGGCATCAGTGGCTGTGCATGAGTCATGCTGGAGCACCTCAAAGCATGTGGCCATGGATAAGCCCACAACAGAGCAGGTACAACCCTGAAGGGACTGCAGCATAGAGCAAGTTTACTTCTGAAGGGGCTGTGGGTATGGCCTCACTGTAACAGGTATATCTGAAGGCATTGTGGCCCATGAAGAAGGCCACATTGAAACAGGTGCACCTCAAAGCAACTGCAGATAAATCTGCACTGCAGCAGGTATACTCCTGAAGAGACTGTGGCTTATAATAAGGCTCCACTTGGAGCAGGTATGACCCTAAGGCACTGCAGTTTGTGGATAAATCCAAGCCAGAGCAGGGATAAGGGGAGGAATTCATTGCAATGTTAAGCCCTATAACCTGGCCAAAGGGACCAGGTTTGGAGATTGTGATGGATATACCTTTAAACTGTTGCAACACGCAACTCGAATCATGGGTTACAGGAACTACTATAGCAGGAACCACCCCAAACAGCAGAGGACCAGCCTTACAAGAAGCAGTGCAAGGGCAGCCGCAACCCCACCTGAGCTGGCTTTGGTGCCCAGTAACTCCCCACAACACACCACCTCTCCTGTCCTGAGTGACCACCATAACAGATGGAGCCCAAAGCCGTGGACATTTTGTAGGGATGGTCCATAGACTAAGGGAATGATATCTGTATATTATATCAAAGGATGGGAGGGGGTGGTGGTTAATGAGGATGTATTGGATACTGTGCTACATGAGCATGACAATGGTATGGAATAGGGGGTGGAGAATATGCTGGGATAGTGTAGTTTTCTTCATAATAGCTAGTAATGGGCTATGTTTTGGATTTGTGCTGGAAAAAGTGTTGGTAATACAGGGATGTCTTCATTATTACTGAGCCCTACTTACAGAGTCAAGGCCTTTTCTGCTCCTCACCCCACCCCACCAGCAAGGAGGCAGGGGGTGCAAAAGGAGCTGGGAAGGGACACAGCCAGGACAGCTGACCCCAACTGACTTAAAGGATATTCCATACCATATGACATCATGGTCAGCATACAAAAGCTGAGGGGAAGAAGAGGGGGGTGGGGGGTGTTCAGAGTTATGACATTTTGTCTTCCCAAGTAACCATTAAGCATGATGAGGCCCTGGATGTAGTGGATGAATTCCTTTGTTTGCTTCTACACACAGATTTTGCTTTACCTATTAAACTGTCTTTATCTCAGCCCAAGGGTTTTCTCACCTTTAGTCTTCTGATTCTCTCTCCCAGCCCCCTGGGGGGGGGAAGGAGGGGAGGTGGCAGAGAGTGAGCAAGCAGCTCCATGGTATTTAGTTGCTCACTGGGCTTAAACCACAACAAGGAGGTGTAAGTCTCCTCCTCAGACTGGATACCAGAAAGCTCTCCAGGATCAAGTTTCTTCTCTTCCTGTGAGTTTCTCTAAATTTCCATTGTATTCTTTACTTAGCACATTCTTTCTAGCTTTAGGCTCTTTCCCAAGTTACAACATTTTCAAGACTGGTAAAAACTTTATAAAACATATACCAGAAGACATATTCATTGTACATAAGAGTTATGAGATTCAAAGCTTTCAGCTTGCCTTTAACTTTTCAGAGGGACCACACATAGTGTACTAATAACCCAGATGAAAGACTTGACAGTTACAACATTTTTTTCTAAGTTATCTTCCTGTTCTCATTTTGGATCATATTTGATATAATTTTGGCCCAAAATATTAGCAGAGATAACATTAAACATTATGTATAGTGTTTCAAACATGCTAAGTTGGATCAAGTGTTAAATCTTCATACCACTTCTCTCCAGTCAGTGGATTAATGGTATTAATCTACCAAAAATAAAGTAAGCTAAATTGATTTTAAGCATCCGATCAGTAGCAGGAGTGGGATTAGGACTTCAGGCTTCTTAATTTTCTTCTTAGGATAACCAAAACTTCCAGTCAGAAAAATTGATATAAAAACCCCAGAGTTTCAGTAAGACTTTCCTCCCTCCCCCCCATGAAAATCATGTTTTCCTTTGATAACTGCTAACTTTTTGGACCAGAACAATCACAAAAATATAACAGACTTGTTTCATCTACAAAATTTACTTTCAGAAATGCCAAGATATTGCCTTTCAAGATTTCTAGGACAAATGCCTCAAATCATCACTAACAAAAAACCTGAACTACATCCCAGGGTTGTGAGGGACTGCATGGGCAGATGGCAGTGACTGAATTTTAAGTGACAACTTTACTTGGCACAGTTTATTATTTCTCTTAAAAAATTATGGTTAAGGTTCTCTTTTTTATCTGAATTAGATTTTCAAAATAACTTTGAGTGAAATTCTTTTCATTGTCATCAGCATTCTGGGGACTAGGAAAGGAACACACCACTAAAGGGATTAATATTTTCCAAGCAGCTGTACTCCTCATCACATGTACCCTTAACCAGAATAAACAAATGTCTAGATAAACACTGCTATGCATAGTTTTCCTGACTTGCAGCAGAGGGTTTTTTTCACAATATATTTTCATATTCAATACTTAATGCATTTAAAGAAACATGAAGAGTACATTCATTGTTTCATTTCTGTTGAGAAACCTGCCAAAAACTGCTGCAAAACAGTGGTATTCTTTAGAATTAAAACTAATAATTTGAGTAACAATTTAGGCCTGAGATTAATTTCAGTGATGGGCCCTGACTTGCAAGACTCCAATGAGGAAAAACATCTGTCCTTTTCCATTAAAGGCATGAGTGCCCTAAGAGCAGTGAAATGATACTGCAATAGCAAGCACCACAGAAGTGCCTATAAATAAACTCAACAAATACATTTTTCTGGAATGTATACAGTGGAGGAATAGATCATATGTTCCTCTTCCTAACCACGATGTACTGCAATAAGTAGTGTGATCTAATGCAGACCTCATTTTATATTTATTCCTGCAAGTAACTTGCAAGGTAAGAGGGATTTTCCTTGACTTAAGCCCTCAGGATTTTTGGTGTTTGTCCAGAAACTATTTCCAGCACAATTTCAATAGTACCATGTACTGAGAGGTCTGAGTGTCCATTACTTACCAGGGGCAAGCATGCAGATGGGGTCTCCACCTGTTCAAAGTTCTGGACTTTGTACCTTATGCTGCAAATCACAACTGGATAGGAATTCAGAACACACACTTTCAGGCCTTGTTTGCTAAGAAGTGGAAGCCAAAAGCCAAAATTCAAATTCTAAACAAAAAAACCCTCCATAAATGCCCATTGTTGCATTCTGAAAAGCAGGTTTCTAGAAGCTGTTCTGCTCCCCAAATAGATAAATATATTCTTTCATTACTATCATTGTTTACCTAAACCAGTACTTTTTTTCATAGAAAAATGAATTTTGATGTCCTTCATGCAAAGCACCGCCTTCCTCCAGGATCAAGCCCATTAACACTTAAAGTTAAATTGACTGGTATTGTTTAATCAGCCAAAAAACTACTCTCAGCTTGAAGAGTGGAGATTTCCCACAATAACTTTGCACCCAGAATAAATTCAACTGTAAAAAAAAATTAGTTTGTAAGCAGGGATTCAGCATCGATTGAATCATTGCAGTTAAAGCATATAAAAAACCCCAAAAATATTTTTCATGATGCTTTTCAGGATGACTTCCAGGATCCCATTTTTCTATCCTGACAGTTACTGTTTTCATGTCACTGCAAAACAACACTACTACAAAAATCACATCACTCCATCCTTTCAGTGGAAACAGTTCCACACAAATTAAAATAGGAAAAGAAAACGCCATTCATTATGAAGCAGTTCCTTCCCAATGAAAGGAGAACTTGCTCAGCTTTCAGAAAAAACTGTTTCACATTGAATTTTTGACACTTTTGTTTAGGGCTTTTACTTTAACAAGAGATCACCTCGCTAACCTCCCAATTTACTTACCCCTCCCACTCTAGAATGTCATGGGCTTGTTAAAGTGTGACAATTTACCAAGTCACCTAGCAGGCATATTTAAAGGGGTATTATCAGATCCATAAATGGGCCTTAAGAATAGTTACATCCATTTTAAGGTGACTTTACCCCACCAGATGTATATCCCACCAGATTTTTCTATTTGGACTCAAGCCCTGAAGGCCTTATTTCTGCTACTCATGCTTGCACTCAACTCGCTGCAGCTCTGAAGAAACCAGCTTTTAGGGGTGAACTACTGCAATCAAAGTCTAGCACCATGGTCCAAGTACCATCCGGATCATTCTAAAATTCACCTTTCAAATACACACTGCCTAAATACTGGTAAGGCTCTGAACACTTAAGACTTCCATTTTCAGTATGTCACCAGCACTATTCTAATTAACAGATAGACCACCATTACCTTATCTTTGTTATTCATACTTTAAAGTATTAAAACTGAAAACATAAATCTTCTCTTACATTCTCATGGTATTTGTTTAGCTTCTGCACTTCCTTTGGCTCAGACAATTATAAGAGGCTGAGTTTTGTTTTGTTTCCCAGGTCTGTTTCACTTCAGGGGCATATTAATTTTTGTCAGTGTTTCCAATGAAAAGAATTCAAAGAACTATTTCTACAGAACAGGCCACATTCCATGAAAGCCAGTAGAGAGAGAGACTCACACAAAACTTGGATGCAACCCATAGGATCCTTTAATATCCTGTTTTCCTTTTGTTTAACCTACAATTGTACTGGGCTCCAAGTATGTCAGTTAAAGTGATAGATTAGTGTGAATATTAGAAATGGACTTCTCCCAAAACCTTGTATTTGAGTACTCAAATGCTGTGGAGGACAACAGATCTCAGCCTCAATTATGGAATTAGTTTTCCCACCAACATTACAATCAACTGAATTAAACTCCCTAAGGCCAAATGTTAGGCTTGGGTTCCGTATCTAATTACTGTATATGCTGTACAGAAGTATTGCTGCATAATTTGGCATAGAATACAATTTACAGGCACATCATATCAGTAGTAAGACTCTGCAACTCTCACATACCTTTGAGGGTTGAATTTAAATTCAAAATAGAGGAAGGTATTTTGAGAGAGTAGCCTCAATAGTTGCAGAATTTTTGAAAGCCTAGGCAGTTATGTAGGTGGAAGATATCACCTTGTCACTTCTTATGCTGTTGATAATCATCACCAGCTTGCCAAATTAAGAATTAGCAGAAACCTTGACCTTACAAGATAGCTTTTCTCCTTGCTTATATTTTAGATAGATAGGCCAGAACCTACTTAGTTTTTTTACCTTCAGAAAAGAACCTTGTGATTAAGTACACTGGGTTTTCAGATAAAGACGACATGTCAGACATTTATAGACGCCATTTGTACTCTTTGCCTTGTTAAGGAATTTTTTTTTCCAAGGCATTTTTTTTTGCTCAATAATTCTTTGATACCATTAGCATCAACCAAAGATTAGTGAAATATGACTATTAGTTTTTATCAGAGAGTTATGACCTTTTCCAAAAGTACTTAGCCTCAGTTACATGATTGTATGTTGCTAATATCTAAAAACTTAGGATTTTTTCTTAACAGCTTACTCATTTGGCACTTAATAAGTTGTGGAAGTGTTAAGCCTATACCATTTACTGAATTGCCAGGCAAAAGACTGCTGTGCATGCTCTGGGTGACTCAGTGGCATTGTGATAGTCAAAATGCCCACCCCCAGCAAGTCTGTTGCTAGACCCTTGATCCAAATACATCCGGGTCTGATGATGCTGGCATCCATGTTCTCACCAGGCATCTACTATGGATCTTCCAGTCTATGGAAGCCGCATTACAAACAAGAGCTCTGTACATGTTCAAAGATCTATCTTTCATGAGGAATAAACACAGATTACTTCTAAAGGATTTCCAAAAGGTTACAGTCGCATCTTGGAGAACAGGCACCAGAGCCATCCCTTTCCCTGTTGGCACACAAGGGTATCCATGATCATGCAGTTATTAGTGCTCTATTATCCTTATCCTACTGCTATATTATCCTTAGCGTGGGAATATTAAGTCAACTCCAGGGAAAGGCTGGCCTTTGCAGCATGCTTATTTCAGCACAGCAAGTCACATTCATTGCATTTTTTCTTAGGCAAAAAAGGGATGAAGGCTGATAGAGAAAAGGGGGCTAGAAAAGCCTTACAGGAAAGAAATACTGCAAGCTAGGAGGAGACCGTTTATTATGGCAGGATGCCTCAGTGTTGTGGTTCATGAACAATTTACTTATGCCTCTCCCATCACTTTAATTGTAACAGGTTACCTGAAATGAGCTGGTAAGACAATATAATGGTACTAAGTTCTGCAAGCTCTGTAAAAACGAGCCATTTTTGATTAAAACCATGCTAGCATTTCGTTTCCTCCCCTCTCTTAATAAAAATACAATGCAACAGAAAAGTAGCTTGTATATAACACTAACTGCAGATCAGAACACAATGGGTTAGGTGGTCAGCATTTTCTGAGCAGAAAATATATTCCACAAGGCCCTTAAGAACATCCTGCAAGAGAACACAAAACTTATTTTCATGAACTTTAATTGATAAAACATTAAGATGTTAAATAATTTAAGTGATTCAAAGTTTTTGAAAGGCCTGTAACTTTTTTTAAAAAAACTATATTCTCCAAGCACAAGTGTGTTGGAAGCAGAAAGATTGGTACATCAATCTTCTGCAAACAAAAAGGATCTTTTCCCATGTGTCCAGTGCATTATGTCTTGAACTTTATTATTGAACACAGAAAAGACTTGGCATGCTATTCATCAGCATTTGGAAAGTTCTGGGTTATCTCCCTGATAAAATTATTGCATTTTCATGGCACCAATAAATTAAAAAATGTATCTCAGAGAACAGGCATTAAGAGTACTCTTAATTTTACACAGTCGTCTGGATATGAAGTCATGACACCAAGTATTTTTTTATTTTACAAGTACTGTGAGAATAACCAGGAGGCCCTATAACCTTACCACACAGTCTCATTACAACTTTTAAAGTACTCAGCAGAATAAAGGGATAGTCGCCATGAGCTCTCCAGACCCATAGGATCTTGAGCAGCAAGCATGGAAACTATTGCAGCCTGTACAAGACAAAGTTAAGGGGATGCAATAAGGCAGGAAATTCCTTTTGGAACTTGGAAGTTATTTACAATTTAATAATGCACCTCCAATGCAGAAGATGTTCAGTCACCAAACATTCAGTCAAAAAACTAAGTCTTGTACAAGTTTCTCATATACATACAAAACCATATATTCCTTACAGCTCAACATGCAAAACTATATATAGAGGCTTGAACTGAAGTTTCATTTTGAGCCAATTTATGTAAAACAAGGCTCAGGGTTGCTTGAAAATACACTTGGATCTGTGCTGTAAAACCCTGGACAAGACACAGTAAGGTCTTTTCATTAAGGGAACAGCACAAGTTCAGAGCTAATTGGAGCAAGGTTTCTGTATGAATAGGGGGTTGGGTAAATTCTGGACCATCTAAGCATTCAACTTCAATTAAACACAAGGTACAGCTTCAGGAATCAGCTAGATGGAAGTTTTGTAAACATCTGAAAAGCTTCCAAGAAGTAAAATTTTACAGAAAAATAGTAAACAGGGCAAGTTTGCCTTTAGCTCTCCTTTCACAGCTGCAATAAGCCTATTTAATGCTATGTTTGCCACCATACTAATGTAGAGGATCACACAGATGGAAATCCTAATTGCCCAGCTATCACTTTCTCCATAAAATACTAATTTGAATTCCCTAGATGCATTAAAGAATGTGTGCTGCTGACTGCTGATCTCAGTTACATTGCTGTTTGGGTCAAAAGAAAAAAGTCAACTAGCTGCATACAGATGTCAGAGTAAATCCTGGTGAAATATGGCAGGTCTCTTGCACATTTCTGTGTCTTCCATCAGCTTTCTGCTTTCATTTGACAACAATGGAATTTTTGGGAAGCAGAGATCAGATATCTTAATCTAGTTGAGATTTCAAACCTTTGCAGCAGGGACTGTCTAATGCAATACATAAGGAGATTGGCATAAAAACTGAAAGTACATCAGCATAAATCCTGTTCCTCCAAGTAAAAAATTATGTCATCACCATCATGAAAGAGAAACTTCCTAAAATGAACTCTTCCATCTTGGGCTGCTGTTGGATTTTCTGTCTTCCTGACGTGTCCATCTAGGCTGTAAATTACTCAAAGCAGGAAACATTTTATCTTCAGTAGTAAGAAGAGGCCGCCAAGCACACGGTCTGTGTTAATATACACACTGAGCAGTCAAACAAAGCATGTGTATGTGTGTATGTATGTATGTATGTATCTCCACTACATTCAACTAGATATACTATTGAATAATGGCCTACTTTGAGTAGAAACATGAAAGTTTTATTATTTTCTATGCAACTTCTAAGCAGACTTTCAAGCAATTGGCTTGTTCCCAGGCCTCCTGGAAAACCCTTCCTTCCTGCAGCATGCCAGAAAGCACTTCAGTATGAGCATGGATTCCCCACAAACTAAGCAGACAGAAATGAGTACAAGAAAAAACTAAGAGCAAGGCTCATAAGACTGCATGGTATTCTTCTAAAGGCTCCAAAGAAGCCCTTTTGAACAATGAATACTTGCAGGCCAGATGAAGTGGGTGAAGCTTTGGGTAAGCTATATGATTAGCTGAAGTAGTCAGGTGGGGATTGGGGAATTTTTGGTTTGTTATGGGTGAGGGAATCTACCATGGATACATAGGAGGGCCAACATAAATGTTGAAACTGTATCATATGACATATCCTAGTAAGTCAATGCATTGGTTCCCATTATTACATCTCAAAACAGAGGTTTGAGGGAAAGCCTTTGAGGGATCTCACTGGGTCACCTGGGACTAGGACTACAAGCCAGGGAAAAGCTGTATCCATAAGAAAAAAGTGGTACAGGTCTCTCCCAGGTCACAGCAAGACTAGGAAATTTTTTTCTAGATCACAACACAAAAGATGCCATATTTCTGTCCTGATTAACGAGGTAGAAAACACACAGCCTTGTGAGAAACCTTGGACCTACCCTCACATGAGCCTAAGGCTTTTGAGGTGCATCAGGCTTGGTGCATACACACAGCAGCTGTTTTGACCATAGTCAAAAGGTTTCAATACTTCCAGAGCAGCTGACTCATTGCACAGAAGCCGTGCAGTCAGCCTGGTTTTGTGCCATGGAAGTGTCCACAATTTTCAGATATACAGCAGGCTGAGGGCAACACTGATCAGCAACTCTTGCCAAACATAGAACACTCTCAGATTACACTGAGGTTTCTGAGAAGGCAAAGAATGAGAGAAGTCTAGGAAAACTCAGTCATACAGTAGCTGTAACTGGAACTCACTTGACTTTTTCTGCCTAAAAGTTATAGTTCTGGTGGGTCAGAACTTCCCTAAAAATCAAAGGCCCTACATTTGGCTGCCTTTTAGAATTTGCATTTATCATTGTCACAGAGCAAGCCACAAAGCTCCAGATAAAAACCTGCCTATCAGCTCATCAGTGATAATAGGGCCAAACACAGTTTCTGGTTTATGTTCCTCTGGTCTCAGGCACCTTGAGCCCAGCCACAGATCTGTAGTTTGTGCTGATGGCACCTGGATTCCCATGCTGTTTTGTAGATCCAGGCTGTGGTGTTTTGCAAGCTCAAACAATATCTTGCATATTAAGTTGACCAAGGAGCATGCACTGCACACAGAACTCTGCAGGATGTTATGCAGCAGTGACTACACTTAAAGTTACCTGGCTACTGCCTAATACCAAATCTGAGTTTGTGTTCTTTTTATAAATTACTCTTGACATGACTACCAAATGAATAAAAGGGTACACTAAAGAACATACCAAGGAAGCTAAACAAACTTTCATTGCGGTTAGATTACAGCAATAACACACTCAGAAGAGTTAACACTGCCCCCAAACAGGGCTTTACCTTCTGTGCAAAGCGCTTTTTTCACCCAAGGATTTCTTTAGCTAGGGCATCTTCAGTTAATGTCACACCCCCCCACCCCACACACAAAAGAATAATTTCCTAGGTTCTTGAAGCACTCTGACATTTTACAACATTTCCAATTATTTAAAGAATTTTTCATGTCCCTTCCACCAAATGCAGTCTTTCACTTTCCTTTTTTCCCTGGTCAGTTTTTCCTGCTTCATGGGGCTCAGCTCCCATATTTTCCAGGAAGGAGCCACTGGAAGCAGCTCCTGTGCTGGCCTGGCATGAAAGTGCAGCTCTCCTTTTAAGCCTTGCCTTGGGCCTAAACACACAGCTGTAATACTCTGAGCAGTATCATTTGATGATCATCACTGCAGTGCTCATAGCTTTTAAAAACTGCATCAGAAGTGCTCTTCATCCCTCCCTAGCTCAACAAAAATCAAAAACACTTCTGACAAAAATGTAAAATCATATTTATTTTTTAATATATACACACACACACAGATCTCCTACCAGTTAAAGTAAAATTACTTCTCAAGCTCAAAGTTGAAAACATATGACAAGTACAGCACTGAGCATCTGATAATGTTTTGGTAGCACAGCTAAAACCACTTAAACACTGTTCTGAGATCCTTTTCTCACCCACCCCTACATACTGAAAATTCTCTGAGCTAAAAATCCTGAAGTTCTCATCAGTCCATTGCCTGGTCACATTGAGGGCTTGTTTTCTTTCAGGACAGACATTCCCTGCTGTGCTTTTCCTGGTTTCAGACTATTTTTAATATTTACTTTCAGTTGCTATAGCAACTGAGAATCACAGATGGTAAGAGTTAAAATTATGCCACAGGAGACATTTATCATCATAGCTTTATATAATGTGAGCTCTTGTTCTCTGAAAATTTCTCCATGCTGGACACTCCCCTGTTTATTTTATGATGGCTACACTAATGAATGTATATGCCTAATGAATATAAGGCTCAGATTTATCAGCATATATTTGATGGGGTATAGTAATTGCATTAATGAGAAAGTAGCAATGTTTATTTGTTTCCATTTCTCACCACTACTGAAAAAGCAAGATTTCTGAAACCAGATTTCATGTTTACCTCAGTCTGCAAATAAATCACATTCATTTCAGCAGTGCCAAGTAAAAAAAAAAAAAAAAAAAAAGGTATTTAGTACAATTGTGACTGGAATCCAGACTGGATTACATAAGATATATGAGCACATTATGCAGCTACAGCCCCTCTGGGGGACCACATATGTCCCCAGTAATCTAGTCACTCTAGGAAGGATCCAACAATAAGCACAGCCACCACTATCTTAGAAAATGTGGCAAGTACCTCTGCAACCCAAAGCTGAAAGACAGAAAATACTGGACCTGGGGTTACTTAACACCTCTGAACATCAGGCCAGCTTTCAATACTGACTTCAAAAGATAATGGCATTTGTTATTTGGCTTTTCATTAAGTTTGGGCCAGCTGAATCCATCCTAATTGTCACCTAAAGTGGGAACATTTGGTTAGCAATGACACTAATATCTTCTCCCCATAAGTTTCCCAATAGCTCATTATAATGGTAAGTACTCAGAAATCATCAGTTTCCAGAGACAAAGTTCCCTTCCAAAAAGGTGAAATAATTCCTTGGAACAAATCACTAACAAGACAGGCAGAATTCAGCCATGCCAGCGTCCCTGGGAACCCCCACCATTGCATCCCCTGAGACACCAGGACAATATACAGTGAAGTTCCTTGGGTCGCCTCACCTTGGTCAGTTACTATGGCTCAATACATACACAAAAAACAGGTCAAATTCTCCCTTTGGGAGTTGGCAGCTTGCTGCAACACAGCAGTTCCAGGCAACACAGCAGTTCCAGGATAAAAAGGGAGATTTTTATTCGGAATATCTCAAGTACTAGATAACTTCAACTATGTTTAGTCTCCTAAGCATACCAGCAGTCACAGAACATCAAGCATATTCCACAGGGTCAGCAATCAAAGATGTCTTAACAGATGCCTAGTAAGGCTGTGAGCATTAGTAACTTCACCAAAAATATTTTTTATACACATTGAGCCAACTTCAGCTCTGCTTTTCTAAGCAAACAACTTTCATTACCCAGTCACCATCACTTCTGTTCAGGGCACATTGCTGTCTGACAGACACCACCATCTCCACAAACTAACCCTACAAGACACAGCTGGTCACACAGTGGCCTTTTCAATGGCAAGCATACTACTGAAGTAAGGTATTTCAAACACATGCCAGTTTAAATGTCCCTACATATGGTTACAGTCCAGCAGCAAACTTGTGACAAGGTAAAATCCACAAAATAGAGCTTTATTAATCTCTTTGTAATAAAACGGTAACCTCTAGTGCCAAGACAGAGTGTGTTCAAGTAGGGTAGCAGAGAAAACAGGAAAGGTTCAGCATGAAAAAAACAGACTAAACTCATGTAGCAACAGCTTTGAGCAACGTTTATTGAAATATAAAAAACCTACTCAAAAAATATTTAATAAATGTGAACATTTTCTCTGTAATATACTAGTTTGTACTCTTAAGAGTGGCTAATACTGGAGACTAGAAATCTCAGTAGAGCTCTGCTTACTCTAAAACATACAAGTTGGAATAAAGAGATATGGCCTACAGTTCAAGCTAAAACAATATACAAAGTGAAGATCAAGTGCAGAGTTAATTCTATATAATTATACTTAAATCATTAATACAGGTACTTGTCTAGACTTTAAACACATTTTGTATTGCATCTCAAATGTATGTTTGAATTACTTTTTTGTAAAATAGGGGTAAAAAGGAGTCATTGCAAAGCTAGAAGCAAATTGCGCTAATTTACAAATGTGCAAAGCCCATGCAACACTCCACCAAATCACAACAGTTAAGTCAGATACTTGCCCTTGCACTAAACAAGACATTTGGTAACATTAATTCAGACATCTACATTTTTGTCCAGACTACTCCAGTTTTTTGCTTTCTGATCCTCCAACAAAAATCCAAACATTTGACTGTGGGGAAGACAAAAATAGTGGTCAGAAGCTGTTTCCATTATTTTTGGGCAAAGTATATGCTGGGTCACACTTCAGTCCAGGTATTTAGGCATAAAGTAGCATGAGGTAATCCCTGTTCTAAATGGTTTAACTTGGGTGTTCAGAAAAGCCTTTCATTCTGACCAAAATCAGAAATGTGAGATACTAGACCAACTTTAAAACATGCAGTGATATAAACCATACGTGGTGTCCCTCTGCAATTTACATTTACATAAAGGCTTCATTCATGCATCTTTCCTAACCCTCATTGTGCACATACTTGCCACTGAGGATCTCAAACTGCAGAGATCAAGGGGTGCTACTGGGCAAATTTTTTAAAAAAAGTAATTTTTTCCATGCAAATTTTAGAGTTTCTTGCCATGTCTATGGCTTGGAGTAGACATCAACTATGGAGTTTACCAGCCACATGTAGATGAAGATATAAATGGCAATTTTGGCATTCTCTATGTTAATAAGCAACTCAAGTGATATTGTTTTCTTTTGGCTAGTTGCTGTGCGTTTCTTCATTAAGAGATGCCAGGCCCAAACCATCAAACTGTTCCTTCCTTATAAGGGGACTGGGAGTTTGCTGTTCTCAGGATTTGTTTTCCCTTAAAATGAGTCAGCTGTGCTTGACCAATTTTTTTTATTTTACACACAGTTTACTCCAAGTCCACAAGGCTAGCAGATTGCGTGCATGGTCAGATGAGAGCCCAAGCACAGAAGGCAGCGCTGGCAGAAGGTACAACACAAGCACATTGCCCTCTGCTAATACACACTGATAACTGGTAGTGACAAAACTCACTCACCTGAAGCAGTCCAGGACCTCTATAATACTAATGATCCATCAAGAAAGTGATCAAGCCCCTGACAGCCTCAGCAGAGAAATACTAGAAAGAGCTGTGCTGTCTTTATTCCAAACTTGTAGAGATTACCCTAAACCCTACACCCATCCAGACCTATTATTTTACCTCTACATAGAAAGTTCTTAAAATAACTTTGTCAAAATGGCATCCTAGGAAGCTCCTGCTCATCACTTTCCAAATCAGCTGCAGGCTGTTTGCACTAGGAAGGAGAACACTGAGGCGACATACACAACACCAACCATCAGGCCTGCAAATCCAGATTGTGAGCCAGGGGTCAGGTCAAGGTCCCTCCAGCTCAGGCACCCACACAGGTTTTGTGAGCTAGGTAAGGCCTTCAGTCTCAGACTTTCATGGCAGCCATATGGAAATGTATCAACACCATCACCATTAATGAGCAAGATAAAGGTTCCTTCTCTCTCTCCATCCACTGTCTTCTGTGGAGTTAGTAGAAATTACTAGACAAAATGCATGTCTATTGGTTTCAAAGCAAAGAAATCCTAAACATGTACAGGAGACTAATCTATGTGATAGGAAGAGGTAGAGCTTAATACATTTGCTTATCAGAAAACACCATTTAAAACTTTGTGGGTTTGGATGAGAATGAATGCTCTGACAAAAAATTACACATAAATGGATTGGTGTCCCAAAGACCCAGGATTCTTTTTGGCTCTATCATTGGTTTGTGGAGCAGAGATACTTATGCAATTCACCATGCTGCCTCAGTGGCTTGTCTGTCAAATTAGTACAAAAAGTATTTTAGCAACTGCAGAAGTGAATGGTGTTTTATTAGTGTTACTCAATTTCTGAAGTCAAACCCGTCCAAGAGCTTGGGGTCTACCACTGCAGAGCAACCATCACAGCATCCATAATTCATCAGGAAAGCAAGTTCACTAAGAAGAATTTACCTATTTCAATATGTAATCACTCAAAACACAGCCTGAAACAAAAACACAGGAAAACGGGGCAAAGGAGGCAGCATGTATACAATGCTGCTTAAACTTTTACTTGGTCATTAAGAGAACTGGAAAAGAACTGGAATATAATTTTCTAGACATATACATTGTTCCCTTGCTAAATCCAAACTAAATCTGTTTAACAGAACATACTTGTTCAGGATGAGCAATAAGTTATGTAGCCAGTTTTCTTTCAGCTTGTTGAGGGACCAGGAGAATGTCCCATTATCACATCCAGCTTTCAAAAGCAACATGCAAACAGAACATTTTTTGACACATTTTCACTTGAATTTAGTACATGAACTGAGTAAAAGACTGCTAATGGTGATACTGCCAAAGGCCCTCATCCAGCATATATCGAAGCCAAAAGGAAGACCCCCATAACATACAACAGATTCTGAATAAACACCAGCTGGACATGTGATACATCCTTTCAGTCTTGTTGAAATATAGGAGCTTGAGAGGAAGTTACAGCCCATATAATTTTTCTTGCACTTCCAACAGCTTAGTAACTGCTCTGCAGACACAATAAAAGTAATGTGGCCAAAGACATTGGTACTACACACATTTTCTAAGTTAGAAATGGAGCACTCTGTATGTACTTTCATTGCTTAGGACATCATCCTCCAAGGAAAGAAACTGACCAAAGAGGCCCATTTTAAGTACTTGTTAGCATTTTTTTTTTATGTCCAAAGGGTTCATGAGACCTGAGTTTTGGAAGCTAATCACTACTAAAGTAGGACAAGTTCTTCCAAGTTTTGCTTCACAGTAGATTGCCTCAATTCTTGCCAGATGCAACAGATACGTTCATGCCCAGTGCAGCTTGTAATACATTTGTTCTCACTGATATCATGGAAAGGCAAAGGAGAAATTGAAAAATAAGAGTCAGACTGGCACTATACTTCAAGCAGAGAGGAAAGTATTTTGGTAGCTGAGAAAGCAGTTACGTTGAGATATACTTTAAAATCATTGCAGGTGGAAACACTACAAAACCCTCACATTTTAGGAAAACAAGCTATGGATTACAAACTAACAACTGATTATGTGTAGCTTAAAGTAACTTCCTTGTTAGGATATTTCAGCAAAGAATGTTTTAATTAACTCTTGTTTCTGAAGTTCAAAGGTCCTGCAGTTGCATACTTAACTAAGTTATCATTAACTATTTTTTTTTACTCAGTACATACAACTACAGCCATGGTTTAACTCAGTGTCACCACAAGCTGCCAAGTGTAGATGATCCCACCGAGTAAGACTATCCTGCCTTTAAGAAGTTATCACAGTATTTGCTGCACTTCACTGCTTGTTCAAGAATGTGCTTTGCTGTAAGCATACTCAATTTGTGCCCTGAATACTCCTCTTACTACTCTGCATTCAGGAAGGAGTCTGACCAACTTAACATTAATATATCAGAATTGCCCACAGTTACCAAGAACTTGAAATATGAACATATTTTTCTGTCATTTAGCAATACCTGCCCAAGGAAAGCTGCTAAACTACTCTCAAAGTTATGCAAACCAATCTCTAGTTTTCAAAGTAGAGACAAGCAGTCTCCATATCCACAACTGGAGCTATGAACAAGAGAAAGGAAGAACCTAGTGAACTTTAACACAAGCAGTTGTTTACATTTAGGATGAATTATCTTGCTAGAATACTAAATTGTTATGTCAGGTCCATCTAATGCCATAATCATGGTGAAACAGTCACATCAAGAAGGGAATTGAGAGAACTGCTTTGCAAAACCATCAAAAGCCGGTAAAGTCATCTACATGGCTCAAGAAGGGCATAAACAGAGTTGAGTTTGCATATTTCACAATTGTCAAGTTTCCTGTCTTTTGAAAACTTGGTTGTACAAACGTAACTGCAACTTTCCAACGAATTTGTTGCAAGTGTTTGTGTTATCTTAAATATGTATTAGCTGGTTTTGCATTTACTTTGTAATTTTTCTAAGAAAGCACATAGAATGGGGAGCAAAGGAAAAAAGTTACAGTCCAGGCTTGACAAGGCGGCAAAGAGACTCTATAGTAGAGTTACAGGGTCAGCTTCTGTCTGGAACAAAAGAAGCTTCAGCCATCCCAAATGTTTACATATCCCTGAAAGCATAATATCTCCTATTCCTGAAGGCAGTAAATAAACAAGAAGCTGTATCCAAGGATGGGAAAGGGAGGACCAACTTACAGCAGCCACTGCTTAGTCCTTAAGTAGTTATTCCACAACTGTCAGCTACAATTTTCTCTTGATATATCTGATGCTGTCCATTCAGAGAGATGTTAGTAGACTAGACAGACCACTAGCTGATCCATAATGACAGCACATACATTCCAACAGCAGCAAAACAAGTCATCACATAAGCAAGTGCACTATTGAAGGCCAGCTATTTGAGTTATAGCCCACATTCCTAAACTTCCTTTCCCAGCATCACCAAAATATTTGCAGTTTCTTCAACCCCAGCTCCATAATAACATCAGCCCTCACTTCTGACTTCACTTGCAAACTCACTTCCCCTTGCCTGGGAAACAAATATCTCAGCATCTTCCTCTCCTGATGTGGCCCCCAGCCAGCCAAGGGACAGCATCCAATGGAGCAGCATGGGCTGAGGGACCACCTCAGTTCTAGGCTGACCACACAGCTGGTGGGACAAACCAAATACACATCAAGTTCACACTACAACTGTTGCCTTAATTTGTCTTATGTACAGATGCTGGAGGGAAGTTTTGTTTACTTTTTTAAAAACAAGGGATATTGAACTTGCCATCTTTGGCCAGCTTCAATCAAATTTAACCAACATGCTTGCAGGAAGATAGAGAGAGGAAAAGAGGGACTGGTATCAGCTGAGCATCCCCCTCAGCATATTAGAAAGTGAAGTCAAAAAGTCATACGTTCTTCAAAAAGAAAGTTTACACACCACCTTCGGATCTTCTAGAGGCTCAAACTCCTACCACAAAATTAACACTGAGATCTGCTAACCTTAGTGAAACTTTTTTCATTGTAATCCCCTTTCAGCAACCTGTAACTCTGAGGACCTCAGAGCTGAGGTAGTATGTGGGAGCAGCCCCAACCCCACTGGGGGACCCTCCAGATCTGCAGGGGAGGCCACAGCCCTGGTCCACCCCTACAATATCCCACAAAGGTCCCAGTTTCCTAATCAAGTGGGTTAGTAGCCCGTTCCTGGAAACACAGTGACCGAGACAACCATGGGTAGCAAATGTGGTAGCAAGTGTGAGTTGAGGAAAGATGCACCAGCATCTCAGAGACTGCTGGTGCGTGGAGGCAGCACAGGGCTCTCTGCTCTCACAGCTGACTCACCTGACTGCATCCTACTTCCATGGAAGGTCCTAGATAGCTACAATTTGTGTGTTCAGTTTTTGCTTTGTAAGATAGCCTGGACAAGGGCAGGTAGTTCAAGGCTGTGAACTAACTTTTAGGTCCAGCTCCATCAATGCAGGATGGCTCCCTCCATCTTTGCCAAGACTACTCGTTAGCCCACCGCCGTTCAAAAGATTCATGTTAAAGGACAGCTGTTTCCACTGTTTAAACTAGCCTGTCTCACTGAACCAAGACACATTACACATGCATCCTAGCCAACAGGTACAGAGGTGGTAATCTCCACCCAACCATCACCACTGGTTCTAGAAGAAGCCTATGTTCCAGGTTTCAGTGCTCTCTGGCAGGGTTTCTACACAATAGCGCAAGCATTTTGTTATCCTCTTGTGTTGTTTGGGGTTTTTTTGGTTTTTTGGGGGTTTTTTTGTTTGTTTTTTTACCCTTAGACTTTCAATCTAGGTCACAACTTCCTCACAATATGTTCATTCATTATTTAAAACAGATTATTCCCCCTGCTACCTAAGGATTTAAAGCCAACTCATACAGATTATGTCTTCCTCCAGGCAATATGAACATTCATCTTACCTGAAAGATGTAATAAGAAGGAACAATCTTTTGTGTTGTAATTATTACATGTGCCTAGTTTTAAGATTAAAAGTTCTTATTCCCTGACCACATGGACACCATGTGTGTAAGGAAATGTTTTAATTAAATTCATTGAACTACAATGTGAGCCATAATTTAAATAATAGAAAAATGAGGTATTGAATTTCCAAGGATATTTTGTAATTGGAATGAGAGCAGCTGCCAAAAGACGAAAAGCTTGAGGGCAAACAGTCTATAGGTTTGGGCAACAGCAGGTAAGCAGAACACTGGATCTGAGATTGATTACATGGGTTTGTCTAGTTTGAAAAAAAAGACTGAAGAATTAACAAAGTACTCTGCAATAAAACACACGTGTAAAAAAAATACCAGACTCTGAACACGGTCTGTTGGTAAACTGAAAACAGCAGAGCCCTCTCCTGTGAGGACACATTCTCCTGCGGTTAGAGCAGGAGAAACAGAAACACTGTTTTATAAGTGTGGTTTCACAGAAGTTAAATACCTCTACCTGAACCAATTCTATCTGATTAGACCTTGCTTAATTTTAACTAATTCTTGGGAGAAGATTCAGTCACTTCTGTGTGTGCTTGGCATAAAAATCATGCTATAAATGCAAGTGGTTTAGGGAAGCCTTCACCAAGTTCTATATAGTACTTCTATAACTGATTGGAAAACCTTCCCAGCATAAGTGAGCCTTGGAAGTCAGGATTCCCACAATTTGCTCCTGCCATTGAAAACATCTTACTGCATAATCTGGGCAAGCATTGTGGCCATCTGAGGCTCCTACATTCTCATTTGAAATGAAATCAGGACCTCCTGTCCTCACAGGACACTCAGCAATGAGGAATTGTCAGTGCTTTCAGATCTCATGGGACAGGGGCAGTAAGAGTGCCAAACTGAGGGGGGCAGAAAGCACCACAGCGTAAAGACTGCTAGGGGAAAGCACCGAGGAAACATTCACCAGACCATCAGATATACACTATGCTAAACAGAAATAAAGTATTCTTTATCATCCAAAACCACAGCTTAATTTTAAGACAATAGTATGCTGAGGCATGAGACCTGACCCTATCTCCCAGTTCTGCAGCAACCACTGCTTACTCGGTAAGAACATAAATATGTATGAAATAAAAGAATCCAAATGAAACCCTCAAACCCAATTCCCACAGGTTACTCTAACATCAGCTATAAATATTTTAACAGGTCCATTGTTCTAACTTAAAGTCAGAAGGCCTAATAACATTTTATTTCAAGTTTTCTAACAATTGGCAATATTTTGAGAGCACCTGGAGACAAAAGCTCACATGAGAATTACAGGCTTCCTTGGAAAATATGGCCTTACTAGTGCAGGGGGAAAAAAATGAAAATATAATCTAAGCATAGCCTTAAAGGTTCACAAGTGAATTGAAAAAATAAAAAAAATGGATAACTCATTTTTTTTAAGTCTCATTATCTTAAGCCAAGTACAGCATCTGGGAGGAGCCTGACTCATGATATGGGATTGTTCCATGTTGTCAATATTGGATAAGCTCATTGCCACACCTACCTTTTCTACATTTCAGCCTGGACAGCAGAACTGAGCTCAGATCTAGATTTGGATTTTGAACCCAGGAATCTAGCAATGATGAAATTTAATTGGGTCTACCATGCAGTTATGAACCATCTTCAGTGACCAATGAAAACCCCTTTACAGGTGAACAATCTACTGCAAAATTAATAGTGTAAAAGATCCAACCAATTTCATTTAAAATTAAAACTGGTTGTTTCAAGCCCAACCAGTTGCCATATAAATATGGCAATAATAAACCAGAATACCCATAACTATATCATAACACAAAAGGCAACCTACATATCCTTTTCCTGATATAATGATGTCATCTAATCAATTTAATGTCACATTATTAGTTGTGCAGGAATAGGAGAGGCAGGGTATCAGGGCATTAAGTGTTACATGTCCTTACACAGCTTTGAATATTCAGCACTGGATCAGATGTCTGAAGACCTTCCTCAGAACTAAGGGGTAGAACAGAACCACATTAAGGCACATATTTCTTATCTAGGCATGCAGATCTGTAAACCCTCATTTCAAACAAATGGGTTTCCTGTGAAATGTATTTCAGATCTTGTCCCTTTTGTTTTCCAGTGAGGCACAGTGAGCTGCAGCTGCTGCCAGACCTCTGTTTATGCAAATGGAAAGCGATTCCATTTTCCCATTTAGCCTATGCCACAAAAATGACCCTCTTAATTAGCTTCAGGTTCTTTTCCAGAGGGTTTGCTAGGGATCATAAGAGCAGTAAAGCCCACAAGAAAAAGTGTAAGGGCAGCTCAGTTCTTGAACCCATAACTTCACAGGAACTAGCTCAGCCTTCCTACACTGCCCTTTGCGAAAAAAAAAAAAAATCTAAACAAGGCCAGAAAAAATTGCATTGACTGCATGGCCAGGATGACTTGTGCAACTCCTCTGCAGTAGTCCACATCTCTAATGAGTCCAGGACCACTCACACAGAAGGCAGTAGGGTACACCTGGACAGTAACACTCCAGGTATCATAAAGGCTTTATCCTATCTTCAGCTCCATACACCTTTTGGTGCAGTTGAGGTGTTTGTTCCTTAAAAGCACCTTTCCTTGCCACCATCCTGCATCAAATGGTTTTTTTTTGGTGTTTTTTGTTTTTTGTTGTTTTTTTTTTTTTTTTTCAGGCATGTAAAACTACTCCTCTCACTGAACTTTTAAACCACCACATCCAGTTAAAGCTCTTCCACCACAAATATCCTTGAAAAGATTCAAGAACTTAAACCCAAACCTTTCCTTCTTTCCACGTAACACCTTTGGAGGCATACCAAGAACCATGATCAATTCTGCAAGTTAACTGCCTCACCTCCAGCAATCAATCTTCCTTCCACCATTCCCATCTGGAAACCCTTTCTAACCCTAGAATAGGGTCACATCACTGGACCCAAAATTATTTTTTCCTATTAATAACAATTTAGGGGTTCATTAACACACTGCAATAAGAACAGCCTACAGCTCTGCAGTATGTGGACATGCCTGGCAGAAGCATCAAGCTGCATAGAGTTGTCAGAACTGCAGCCATGGGGTAATAGAAGCTGCTAGTAAGAGAAAAAGCAAGAAAGGCTCCTCTTTAGTTAGGTCATTTGTCTTAAGAGACTGATTAAAGGCAGAAAGGAAATGTCCAGGTCTCAAAGGCCTGTTTTGCCTGTAAGTAAATCAGAATGTCGAATTGCTTTGACCAAAACCAAGCTACAGTCCTGCCTACAGCTGCTCATGCTGGATCCAGATCCTAGGGTCAGCAGAACATACCTCCTTTGGGAGCTGAGCAGTGGGCTAGCATCAGTTTGGCACATCCAGCACATTTCAAAGGTGTACCTCCTCCTCTGGTACTTCCTCTAGGACTTTTGGTCCTCTCTGTGCCAAGAAGCACACTTAAGGAAACCTGACCATATGCAAGGTTGAACAAGCCTCACTGACTCTACACCTCCCACATACCATTTACCTCTTCAAGGATTGCTCAAAATAGCACAGACTTTGCAAGGATGCTTCTTATTGTCAGTGTTTTGAAGCTCAGTTTGCCACAATCTCAAAATATTGTTGAAGGCAATCGAAATGCCATATTTTTTTTTCCAAGTCTGTAGACATTTAGTCAGATAAACTCCTCAAAATTGCAGTCTTCACTTGGCAAAGGCTCAGACACAAAGTATTCTGGACAGAGCATCCGACAAACCCCAGCAGTCCCAGACAACATGAAATATTCACTAATATCTTTAGTAGCCGACAACTTACACAGTCCATCATTTACTGGTGCAAATACCCAGCAATGTCTCTCCAACCTCCCTCTCCACTGAACCTCCACATGAGGTTGCTGACAGTAACCAGCGAACCCCCACAATTTAGATAGCACTGTCTGCAGCCTCTGGCAGAAGCATTGCTTGCTCTGGTCTTGTAAATCCATCACTAAATTCATACGCTTTCAGCATTCTGACCAGAACTTTCAGCTCCATCACCCTCCTTGATGTAGTCCCCAAGGCTGTTCTTTTGCATCCAACCACCCCCCAGACACAAAGTGCCTCCAAACACAAAGGTATCCCCGAGTTTCTTCCTGCCATAACGTACCACACCTTCGCAAAATATTCAGTAACAGAGGAGCCAAAGAGCATTCAAGGCTCTTGAACAGAATCCACTTCCCTAGGGAAACACTTCCACAAGAAGTTGTGAAGTTTTTTGTCTGGGCTATCTCTATGCTCCACTCCCAAACCATTCCAGGCTTTATTAGCAGGTTTTTCAGCAAGAACATCATACCACTTTTAGCAAGAATGTCATCTTCACTTTACTCAACTGAGTTTCTTTTGCTTTGTGAAAATTTCTTCTGAGCAGACACTGGGGAATTACTCCTGGCCAGAGGACAGCCTTCTTCACAAGAAGTCCTGATACTGCTGGGTATGTGCTTAACATCAAATCTTACATCAAACATCAAAAGGCTACCTCATGCCTGGGAAGCCCAGCCCCCCAGCAAACACACAGCATCACACACATGCAGGGGTTCACCACCTCAAGGAAGGGTGAAGATCACAGTACAGGCATATTCCCAGCCCATGACCCTTGCAATAACTTTGCCCACATTAACCCATCTCAAATTAAATTTCCTTCACATTTCATCCTGGTTTGAGACAAGGCAGGCCTTTTCCCTTTCATTCTCTCAACAGGTCCCCTGCTTCTTCACTCTCTTTCTGTTTGATAACTCTGCCTTGGCCCAGACTCAGCAAGGCACACTCAGCACTCCCCAAATATAAAAAGAAAGATTTCTGTTAATTTCATACAAATTCACCCCAACCCTTTCCTCACTAAAAGCACGGATGCCATTTCATCCTAGTCACCTATGGAAACAGGCTGCCTGGCTTCCACCCATCCATTATTCCTTTCATCCCTCCTACAGGGAATTATAAACTTAATAAATAGCAGATTTGAAAGAATTGCTCAAAAGCTATTAAATACTTTCAGGTTTTGTGAAAAGAAAAAAAAAAGTCATAAGCTTGTTCTAAGGACAGGGATGCAAAGTGGCACCCATACTGACAGTAAGGCTGCAGCTTGAGTTCAGAGGTTATCTGTGCTGTTTGACCTTCCAGGCAGCTGAGCAGCACACCTGCAACTTGAAACCACCCATATCACACTATTTTCTTTCTCTCAGCCAGTAATTGGGGGACACACAGAGACAGCTGTGCAGATTGTCTGCGTGGGAGAAGGAAATGGAAAATACCTTTAAAACACCATAATCATAAAGCCATAAAGAAAAAAAAAAATAGGCTTTACTAATTCTATCATTACCAGACTAATTTCAAGTTCTTATTTTTAACTTTGTTAGTAGCCACACATTCTCATTTTACCTTAGCAAAGCACAGAGGAGCCGAGCCAAGCCCTTAAGCACAAAGTTTCCCAAGCGCAGGCAAGCCAGGAGCCAAGGGCAACGCAGCAGAGGCAGCACACAGCGCAGGCAGTCCTGCAGGGTCCATCAACAGCTCCAGGCACAGCAAGCAGCAAACCAAGCCCAGGATCCATCCAGGGAGTCCCCCCAGGAGCAGGGAGGGGACAGAGTCAGACAGAGGGCTGGAGACATACAACAAGGCACGCTGAAGGGCCCCATCCAAGAGAGAGCTACCAACAGCACCAGTCTGATGTCCACTCAGGAGGCAGAGCCAAACGCAAGGCTGGAGACCAACACTCTTACAACATAGCAGGGTGCTCTGAGGCTGAGCTTAAATGGGGCTCCTGGGTCCACGGGTGTGGATGGGTACCCCAGGTGACGCTAGTCAGGGACATTACAGCCTGTTAGGGCCCACAAAATGAGCACCTGTTACCACCATCTGTGTCAGTAATATGGCGAAAAAAAAATGTGAGCTTTCAATATAACACCATTTGACTGGAAGCAAATTCACTTATTTTAAAGAATGAAGGCATAGCTTTAGGATTTTTCACTTCAAAGAAGAAAGAGGTGCTCACCCCCAAGGTTTAGCCGTTATTCCTTCTCAGACCCTCACAATGAGTATGGATATCATGCTTTTATGGCACTGATGTATACATTCATTGTCAAAGCAGCACATCAGAATACTTCCTAAACACTGAAAATTAAGTCATACACAAATCCTATCACAGACAGTTTCCACAACAATCCATCAAGGATTTCAAGGTCAGACCACAAAGACAGTCTGGCCATTCGGTGCAAATTCTGGAGGAAGGCTTTGATGTGGATCCACCCCAAAAAAGCTCATCCTGCCTTGTGTCTTCTCACTGCCTCCACAGGACTGGATTCTGGATTTCATGAATGGTCAGAGAGAAAGACTTAAGTCTCTTAAGGGAAGGATCCTGTTAAGGAACTGCCATGGTCAGCAAAAGCCCTCCAAAGTGACTCAGACCCACTAAGGTGATCCTCTACCTCCAAAGCCCCCAGCTCTGCACCTGGGCTCAGACTCCCACCTATGGTTTCACCCCTGAAGTCACCAAGTCTTGCGTGGAAGTTGACAGGTATCAGGTAACACGCCTTCGCATCACACTGCTGTGTCACCATGACCCAGCTCTCTTTCTGCGCAGCCAAATGAGGATGTGGAGAAAGAGCAGAAGATTGGGGGGTGGCAGCCATGCTTGCAGGAAAAGGGATGCTGTTCCTCTTGGAAGTTATTTCTGACAATTTTTGTCTTTAGATCTCTGTGTCCCATTTCCAACAGCATCTACCCTCACATTGTGCAAGTGGCCGTATTTTTGCAAACATTTTGGACTACCAGTACTGTGAGATACCCAGTAACCATGGCCATCAGATTGCTAGTGTCAGCTGGCTTGATGACGCTGCCTGACAGAAAGCACACTTCTGCTTCCCAGCTTTCTGGATCTACCCCTGCACTTAGGAACCACACAATAGGTGAGCACAGCCTGTTACAGCACATGTTGGTGGGGAAAAGCTCTGCCGTTTGCACCAAACCCAAACCACAGCTTCCACCTGATGTCCCAAGCCTTTCATGAGATGAGCTCTACTGCTGGGGGGGGGGACACACGACTTCTCCCTGCACGCACCCCACCAGAGCGGTGAAACGGTGGGTCCCCAAGGGGAGGCGGCGCTTGGGCAGTTAGTGCTGGCGTCAGGGCTGAGAACAGCACCGTGCCTCTCCTCCATACGGGGTAGAAAGTTAGGTTTGGCAGCAAGTCCTGTCTTAGTGCCTTCTGCAAACACATGCGAATGCAACACTTCACTCACACGCACTGAGGGAAAATATGGAGTTGTTTTCACGAGTAACAGGGAATATCTATTAGAGAAAGATGGTGTCAATTAGAGAGATTCATCACTATCTTTTCGCAAGAGCCTAGGACAGGGGATGCCACAGGATGAGGACGGCACAGTGAGGGATTGGACCATGAGTACCTAAGACAGAGAGTCATTACAGGGCCAATGAACATAGGAAATGAAAAATTTCCCAACCGAATCATAGGGATTTTGCACTTTATAACTGAGTTCTCAGGCTTTGGTTTTAATTGCGCTTTTACTTGGTGCAAAGCAGTTTTTAAAGTCAGTTTAAGAGGGGAAAATGAAGAAGCTTATATGGGGCTTAGGACATTTAGAGCTAAAATGCTGACTGTTATCTTGGGCAGTTCACAAATAGGTCTTACGCAAGCTGGGAACTGCTTCACCACTGCCACTACTCCTTTAACTCCTGACCCTTTCCTGGACGTCAGATGGGAATGATTTTTAGTCTATCTGGTCTGGACTGAATTTGATCCCAAGCAACAGTGCAAGGAAAGAAAAAAGTTTATTCTTTAAAAGCTTTACGTACTGGATGCTTAAAATTTAACGCTCGCCCCTTAGAGCTATATTCCTAGCTCAGAGCTGGTAAGAAGCAACATGGTTTTTGCTTTAATCCTTTCCAAAGACACATTCCATAAATCGTTAGCATCCTTGCCAACCACTCAGTCTCTTAGAGAGCCCACATACCAGCTTTAAAGTAAGCTCTTCTAAAACCAATGCAACAGTCCTGTGGGTTAAGTTTATATTATTTCCAGATTCGTATAGCTGCAGGCTCCTTTTTAAAGTTGCAAATGATAAGTCATCTCTTTGTTGCCAGTACTTTTCTTTTTTTTCAAAAAAAAGTTGTATAAACATTGTTCAGTGATACACTTAGTGAAAAACAGACTGTACTAGCTGTAACATAGCTGTATATGCTGTAGAAACAGGGACACAGTATGTATTTTGCAGCAGGAGAGGTGAAGAATCTCTGTTTGGACAATTCAGCAACAGGGATACAGTATGTATTTTGCAGCAGAAGAGGTGAAGAATCTCTGTTTGGACAATTCAGTCTATTAATAACTCCAGTACAGATACCAGTGATTAAAAACAAATTCAAGCAACAAAAGCAACATATTGCACTGACATAGCACCTTTCTTCTCCAAAGACACCAGTTGCATACTCTCAACAGCATAACCGCAAGCTGTCCAAAGAAACTGCCCTAAAAAAAATACAAGGGCAGAAGGGACTTCCCTATAGTCTCACAAGCTGTCCAAAGAAACTGCCCTAAAAAACTACAAGGGCAGAAGGGACTTCCCTATAGTCTCATGCCAGCTACCCACAGGGAAAACAGTAAGCATAATACATTCACTCCTCCTTCTGGCACACTGAGGTTGGGTAAAGTCCCTTTTGCTCACTGATGGCTTCAGCTCTCCCTGCCCTGACCAGCACAGAAAGCAGGGAACCAGGCACCAAATGCTTTCAGCACATCGGAGTCCTTGCTTTTTCTCTGTTTCCCAAGAGACTGTAGAAATTTACTGTAAAAATGACAACACCCCAAAATTACATTGTAGAAACATAAATGCGTTAAATGCTCCTGTTTTCACCTTTTACTCTCTTGCCTAAGTTTGTCTTCCACTAGACTCTCCATCAGTCCTGCTGTGGCTCACCAAAATTCAAGCTAGAGCTGAGAAAGCATTTACTTCTCTCCATAAGAGAGAAGCACTCTCCATAAGAAGTGCTAATTTTCTCCTCTACCTTCGCCTGGTTTGAAAACCAGGTGCTTTCTCTAGCTTCTCTTGGGAGTTTGGTATCAGAAGCAGAAACAAAGAGGAGCAGAAATGCAAATGCAGAAAACTCAGGGGATTGATGCTACCCCGTATCTTTAGACCTTATTCCATGGGGCCTCTTCCACTCTCGCTTGCTCTTGCAGCTCACACCAGAGCTGCTTCTTGGCGGCCTGCGGGAGCTCTTGGTTTACTTAAAGCAGAACCTGCTTTTACACTCCCTACTGCCTATATAGATGTAGAGCCGTGCAGTGGTGTCCAGTGAAGAGTCTGAATTTGGTTTTAGATGATACATCCTGCAATCTCATCAGCCTCCAACTTAACCTTGATAAACAACAGGGAATTGGTACTGGAAGCTCCAGTCAGGACTGGATTGAGGCTAGCCGGCTTTTTGTCAGTATACTACGTTTGTCAGTATACTGTGCTTGACCCTTTTTATGGATCAGCTGGGAAACCCAATCTCCCATGCCTGCCTGTGAACTCACACTCTGGTTCTGCAAACATTATATAAACAACTTAATCCCGCATACTTGACTGGTCTCCTAACTGAATATTTTCAAGACTTTGACCTTAGTGTAAACTGACTTCACAGGAGACCAGGCAGCAATTTCCATGCATTAAAAGACAAGACTGGCATTAGAATACCAGAAATCTATTTTCTCCATGCCTAAATGCACCCTGAATTTACCTTTTGTCCCTCAAACCAGTGAACAAGGGAAGGAAAGTCAGGATGCATAACCAGAGTGAGGGTGAGACATAAAAGCAGAGTTGATTAACAAGCACACGCAGTTCCCCTGCACTCGCTCTGTTGTACTGTCATGGTCAGACCGATTGCTTGGGGGCCACAAAAAATCAGATATGACACATCTGTTTCTAAAATTCAGATCTCTAAGCAAGAAAAGTCAGAGGGTTTCTTTTGAAGTCTGATACAGCTGCTTATGCTCTTCAGCAGAAGGCAGAAAGTAGGACTTTCATGCACAATTAATGCAAATATTTATTAACCTTGGGCATACATAGGAGCTACTTAAGAAAACTATGTTAGCATATCATAAAGTTAACACGCTGCCTGGCAGATTATGGTACAGCAGTGAAGTTGCATAATTATTTTGCAGGCAAAAGGGAGCAAAGAAGACTGGAAGACTAAGCTTCCTCCTGCCAGTGTTTCAAGCTGAGGGCTGGAATGCTTTTGGGATAAGCCTTGGGCTGGAACGAAGCTATTCCCCTCTCATTTCCCTTAAATGGTGTGTCTGACTCACTGTATTTGGGGGACATGCCTTGGTTACTCACTGACTGTTTATCTAAATTCTAATCGTGTGATTAAAATAACTGGTTTATAATCCCCAGGTCGCAAGGACCCAGATGCTGGTATCTCTCACACTGATTTAAATCCTGAGAGCAGGCCTACTTACATGAGTATTTACCGACCGCACCGCAGTCCCAGCTCTTGCTGCGAGCCGCGGGGCAGAGAGCACAGCCACCCTTTGCCTTTTCCAGTACAACTGCTCAGCCTGGGAGGGCTTCAGGTTCCCAAAGGGACCTTGTGGGTCACTGAGGGAGCAAAAGGATGGTCCTGCAGCTAGCTAATCTGCTGAAGAAAAACAGGCTCAGACCCTTGTCAAGCCATGACTTAAGGCTGTAGGATGGTGCAGAAAATTCACTTGGACTTTCTCTCTGCTCCAATTCTCTAACTAATCAGAGTTAGAGATAAGAGATAAACAGAGATAAGTTTGTTTGTTTATTTGTTTGTTTGTTTTCCCTGCCTTTGTAGGCTGTGGTTTCCCCCATTAGCACCAGTTTCTCAGCACAGCATATAGCACAGCTGGATCAGGCTTTCAGATAGGCTTTTTGCTGCAAGTACTAAGTGATATTGTTCAAGACCTTCATCTGCTTTCATAAATCATATATAATGTTTTTAAAACCAAAAAAAATAGGATAGAGATAACCAAGCTGTTTCAGGACTGGACCTGGTATTTTTTGCCTCAAGATCTGCTGGCAACAGTGAGTAAATTTGGTGCCAGCCATTTTGTCCTGATGCTACAGAAGGAGAAGAAGCTTTCCTAGCTGCAGGGATGCTGTTCTGCCATTCAACTGCTGAGAAGGTGAATTTTGGGGCAGAAGGTCAGGAGAGGGAGTGTTCCCTGGACTGCAGCCTTGGTGCTGCTCTCTGTAACGGCAGGGGCCAAGAGGACCCGTGAGTGCACATGCTGGGAGTAAAAGGACACTAATTTGTTGACAGTTAACAAAGCCGATATCTGAGGGATGTGTCATAACATTCCAAGGAGCAAAACTACAATAATGGAATGTGTTTTCACTTTAGATAGTGTCTTTTTGGCTAGTAGATGCAGAGAAAAACAAAGGATGAGTCTTTATGGGGCAGGGGGCGAAATTCACTACTTCAAGCCCTGCACCCACCCCTTAGAGAAGGGGCAGGTAGTGGGACTCACCTGTACTCTCTAGTAGTTAAATCACAGCTATCCACACACGTGGAGAAAAGATAACGGCTCATAACTAAACTCAACCAACTCCCATTGCTGGCACAAACTCTCAGTGACATCCATGGGGTTTGGATTAGGCCCCTAATGAGCTGCCTTTATCCCGTCAACGCTGTAGTTGCCGGAGGTGCCAAAAGTGGATTTGGGAATATAAAACGAGAGAGGAATTCCCACAGCAGCACTGAGCTCTTTAGCTGGTACTCATAGAGAGTGTATTTCTTTGCCAACTCCATAAAGCGGGACTGCTACAGGGGGACTCGTGATTGTTTGCTTTATCCATCCCGCACCACGTCAGACTACACACTGGGTCCTCCTTACTTGTATGTCAGCTTCTCCCTAGCGACATGACCTAAAATAAGGCTGCCAAGGCTATTAGACATTTTAAAGTGACAGAACACGACATGAACACCCATTATTACTCTCTCTGTTCAGCTGGATTTCTTAAATATGTTCTAGATGGTGGGTTTGGCTTACTTAAGGATGGAAGGAAAAAAAAAAGTCTTGTCTTTGTTCAAGTATTGTTCTTCCTTCTGAGCACAATGGGCTGTGTTTTTTATCCCCACAGTGCAACAGGTTTTCAACACAATGGATGGAAATACTAGCTCACAGCTTTAAAACAGCAGCACATCACACTCTGGGGACTAGCGTTTTCTTTTGAACTTGAGCTCTATAGACATTAAAAAGATTCGTATCTCTTGACTCTGTCATGTACATGCAAAGTAAGTGTGTTTATCCTGTCCTGCGAGATCTCATTAGGAAAAACATCTGCCATTCTTATGAAGGACAATTTTCATTTAGTGTTCATGGAGGATGAGCAAGCTCTGGATCACCTTTCACCTATGCACAAAGATGGAGCTGAATGACAAAAACCCATAGTGTTGGTTCAGCACCATCCAGTATTACCTGTACTGATAACAATATCTTGGATTCCTGCTCCATTGGCTGGAACCCTGAGCATTGTGCATGATGCAGAAACAGCCTTGCCACACAGTGCTAGCATAATTCAGGCCTGTCAGCTTCAAGGAGGTCAGACACCAGCATGCAGAACCAGCCTGTTCACACACAGCAAGCCAAATGCATCCATGCTGGAATCCTCATGAATGTGCAGCAGCCACTTTTCAAACCTAAGTACTCTGGGCTATCATCAGAGGTGCACAAATTGATCTGGTGTTATACAGCTGCCAGATGTCTAGAACTGACTAGGTCACTAAATTGCCAAGAAAAACAATAAGCTATTTCCAGAAAGTTACTGGGTTGGCAAGTCTAAAACCCGCAGCAAAAGAAGTCAGAGTCCAACCCATCTTTTTAATATAACTGCTGATCACCATCATCTCCTAGATATGGAGGATGAAAGAAATTGCTCATCTTTTTTTTAATGAAGTTATGTAGCTATAGTACACACACTACAGTTTCTAATAGCAGAAGTTGCTGTCACAGAGAACTGTAGAGCAGTAGGCATTTTGAAAGTACAGTTTCACATGACTATCCATGACCACTTTAAGAAAGCAGGGAGAAATTCAGTCTGCATACCATTGAGTCTACTGACACCAGTTACCACCCTGCTGACTGCAGGTAAAAAACATACACACACACACGCACAACAAAAAAAGAACCCCTCATAACATTCATCTGAGGATGCACTACACCAGGACTGGTAAATTCACTAACTGTTATCCATCATATTACAAGCAGCAAAGTTGAGTCACAGAATCACAGAATCACAGAATCACTGAGGTTGGAAAGGACCTGTAAGATCATCAAGCCCAACCATCAACCAACACCACCATGTTGCCCATTAAACCATGTCCCACAGTGCCTCATCCACACGTTCCTTAAACACCCCCAGTGAGGGTGACTCCCCCACCTCCCTGGGCAGCCCATTCCAATGCCTCACCACTCTCTCAGTAAAGAAATTTTTCCTAACATCCAATCTACACCTCCCCTGCCGCAACTTGAAGCCATTTCCTCTCGTCCTAAGTCATTGTGGAAGAAAACACAAAGCCTCATGGACCAGGCTTCCCCATTTAAAGGCCCCTTTCAGTCAACCAAACTTTTGAACAGCAGCTGTGGTGTTCAAGAGGATGGTGTTATCTCTAAGGCATCCTGGTGCCCCCCTGCCCCGCTCCAGTACAGAGCCCTCTCTGGGGCATTCATTTAGGCGACACACATATGGGCAGACTGCTGCTAACACATGTAATTTCTGTGAAATTAGGCTGCTGGTAGATAAATCCAGTGCATGAGGACCTGTGTTGCGGCGTGGGTACTCAGTGGGTTCTTCTCTTTCCTAAAACTCTCCTTACCTGCAACACCATTTGCTGATGAGGAAACGGTTACACAGCTCATCATCTGTGACTGCGCACAACCCCAAATGTTCCTCTTCCTCCAAACCTGCAGTTACAGCAAGGAACTGGACCAGACTCACTGCCCCACTCTGCCCATAGCGCGTGGCAAGGCCAGTGCTGCGCAGCCCACGCACACCAGTCAATTTTACACACAAGCTCACTTGTGGTCAGCTTTCTATTTTGAGCTGACCAAAACAGTTCAAAAAACATTAATTCCCTGGGGCAAAGCACGTATCAAGGTTTAAAATAAAAAGCATTTTGAAGCAGTCCAAACGCACACAAAAATGCACTCCATTGTACGGTATTGGCCCATCTCTGCAACCAGGGAAGGGCTGACACCACCCACGGAGCCTGGATCAGCTCCTTCTCCTCAGGCCTTGGTTCATCTTCCAAACACAAAACTATTTTCCTGACTAAAACAGACAACAGAAACCTTTTACATGCTGATTCTCCCCATCATGTCCTCACTTCACTGCTTAACACTCTCTTAACCCCACAAAAACCACCTTCTCACTGAGGCTCTCTCAGCCCTGTCTAGGAAATATCTCCTTTCCACAGCACCTCAGCTGGGCTGGATGATGGAGCAGGGCTGGCAGCTCCTTAGACCTCTAAGCTAAGGGACATATCAGTTATACTTCTCTTTTTGGAAGATCACCCACCCAGCAGTGAAACCAGCAAGGGAACAGAAAAGGCTGAAATGCCCCATTTCCACCCAGATCATTAGGTACTGACACTCACTCAACACCTGGCAGAGATGCTGCACGGTGCTCAAGGCAGCTGGGGCTGTACCCAGCCCTGTCTTCATGGGGACATGGACTGTGTCCCTGATCACGAGGGGCCCTCAGCCTCCCATCTTTGCCAGCCAGTGCCTGCAAGACGCAAGATTTTGATGAGTTGTTTCGGGTAGCACTCTACCATGTACTGCTGTTGGATGCAGAGGGGTTCTGGCTACTGTTGTAGGTTTCTACTACCGCTTTTTCTCCAAGGCTGCATTTCATCAACACCCTGTGCATACTCTGTCTTCCATCCTGTGGAAAGTTAACAGGAGAAAAATTCAGATATTTTTATCACCCCACCTCCCTTCTTCCCCTTCAGGTGCCTGCTCTTTGAATCTAGTCCTTCCTCCAATCCCTGGGCTTTTGTCCCCTCTTCACTTACATTTGCGTGATGCTTCCATTGACTGGACATTTGCCTCACTTTTGAGTCTCTGAGTGCCTCTGGACTGCAGCCAAAATGGTCACTGTTGCTTGCTTAGACATGAGCTCACTGCATCATTGGCCATTCCTCAGCTGTGCCACCCCCAGACTTGGGCAGTCCGTCCAGTCACCAGTTATTGAGGGTCTGCCCAGTGCTCTGCGCTGCTACGTAATGCTGTGAAATTAAAATTAGTTTAAACCAAGCACTGCGGTAGCTCAGGATTAGCAGGAGTAATTTAAATATTTGACTGCAGTGAAAGTTATTTCCACTCTGACCTACAATCTCTCTTCATTTGTAGCACTCCATATCAGATGGAGTATCACCCACTGCCTGAGGAAGCCTCTTGCCCAAAGGGCAGCCCTTTTGATAGATGACCCTGGCATAAAGTGGGCATGAAAGTAGCCCCCCTCTGCCCTGAAGATATTTTACCCTAATGAAGTTTGCTGGGCGGGGGGACAGCCATAGGGAAGAGTATCACAGCTGAAGAGGGAAGGAGTGAGCAGTGTTCCTTGTCTATGAGGAAAGAACAAGAAGGCAGAGGTCGACCTGAACAACCCCTTTAGATACCTGTTTGCTTCTGAAAATGTTCCTTCCTTTTCTGTTCTTGCCTGCTGCTTCAGTTTCCCCTCTCCAGGCCCAAGATCCAGGCACCCATGGGTGCTCATCACCACATGCAGGCTGCTGCTGTCTTCTAGGGCTCATGTAAGGTCTCTTCCTCAGGACCCATTTTTCTATTCAGATACAAGTTAAAGTCGTGTTGGCTGGCTCTGGACACTCTCAGGCAGTCCCTTCTGTCTCACCAGCTTCTTTCTTACAGAGAAAAGCATTTTTTTTTTTTGTATTATTTATTTTGCCCCCAAATCTGGCTTCAGGAATGGCTGATGAATTACCTTAACATTTCAAACAATTAACTTTGGACAGAGATCAAGCAAGAACCTGGATGATAAATCATTGGGAAGGTTATTGATGATGACAGACAGATGGTTAGAAAGAAAGACTAATAACAAAGTTACCTCCAGCATCTTGGCCCCTGTGACCCATGAAGCAACGTTTTATGTGACCATCAGCTCCATCAAGCAGAGGATCAGATATACTCACCCTGTGAACAAAATACTTTGGAAAGCAGCTGTAATACTTATTGTCCTTTGATCCTCCTGCTGTCTCCCAATATGCTTATTGCTACTTTAACTCGATCTCCTCATGACTTCTCAGGGAAGGGAGAGACTGTTGTCCTACAGTCAACATGTTATACAGATGCCCTGAACATTTCTGGTTATTAAACACCCTCTAGTACATTTCTTTTCCAAGAGACAGTCCTGGGTGTCCCTGTAAATTATGGCTGAGGTAATCACATTTCTGCCTGCATAAGAATTTCCATCGTCATCCCGTAGGAAAAATGTCTCTTCGCTTCCCCTCTGCAGGCCTGCAGAGGAGCGCAGCTGGCACTGCGAAGTGGCACCCTGCCTCCTGCCCACGAGGTAAGGGAATGATCCCTATATATGGTCTGAAAAGTGACTTTGGAACTTGCATGAGGTAAGGGCATGGTCCTACACTGGCACACATTATTATTACATGGATAAAGCTTCTGTAGCCAGTACCAATGAAAAGAAAAAATTATCAGAAAGATTTCCCATAAAAAGTTCAGTAAAAATGTTTTCAGATTTTCCAGTCTTTTGGAAATATTTGAAATATTTGAACCCTCGCTCCAATTATGCACTAGGGAAGAAAATAGTAAAAAAAAAAAAAAAAAAGACAAGGATTTGGCCCAATTTGGGTCTGTAACAGGACGTAATTTTTATAAGCCAATTTTCATCACGGTATTTTTTTATACCTCCCCCTCTCATCACTCTCCATAAAGATGTGGAGACCCCACACTTCACAGATGTCCCCTTTCTAATTAACTGACTTTGCTGCTTTAGTGCTCTTGGCAGAAGCAAGTGCAGACATGGCGATGGTTTGTATTTTAGGGTAATATCTCCATATTGCATAGAATCACCAGCTGCATTTGAGGGTGTTGCACATCCAATAATCTGCAAGTATCGGATTATTCTCCTGCTTTGCAAGGAACCAAAGGTAAAGGACACCGGATGGGACATTCTGGCATGAGCCTGATGGTGCTGTCATCAGCCCTGAGATTCTCACAGGTTTCCACAATGCAGAAAGGAGGAGGTGATATGAGATGAAGGACAGAACATTAAAGCAAAAGGAAGAAGCAAACATCCTCAAGAACTCCCTCCCTGTTCCTCTGTCAGTAAACATGTTAATAAAAGAAGAGTAAAAATTTGAAATTAACTTTGCAACCAACTAAAGAAATCCCTAGAAAGGGACAGGGTCTATGGAAGCTGAGACACACAGAATCATGATAGAAAGAGAAGTGCTGGAAGGAAAAAAAGGCAATGAAACATAAGGCAGCAGGGAGAACCAGAAACTCAATCAAGATTAGAAAACATTTTTATTATACTTGGCATTAATAACACAAGTCCTCTGGCTGTGGCTAAGACGTAGAAGGAACATTAATACTCCATTGTATATTAATTTAACATCAAGAAAAAAAGTAACACTCTGGGAACATGATGTCCCCTCGCTGCCTGCTGCGCCAGCGTGGCTGCTTGCCCTCCTCACCCTGCTCCTGGCCACACGTGCTTTCAGAAGGGGGGCAGCGAGGTCTGGGGGTTGGAGTTTGCTGCACCATGAGGCCTTTGAGATGGGACAAGCCAATGTCCTTCCCTGGGGGGAAGCCCCTGCTGACGAGGGGAACACCCCCTCTCCAGTGAGGGGCTGGAGTCACAACTCCATGACACCGCTTCCAGGGTTTCAGTTTTAGAAACAATCTCCGTTGCCACAGGGGGCAACATACCGTCAGCACCGTCCGGCAGTGCAACACGGGCACATCACATCTTCACACATTCGGTGCTTTGGTGGTTTCACACAGGTGTGCACGACGCGCACGCGTGCACAGGGGAAGAACTGCAAACAGCACAAGCAGAGGGCAGGGGTGGACCATCCGCATCCGTCTTTTACCGGGTGGCACCTATTTCAGCCCGCAGTCGGTGATACAGCCGAGATGATTACCCAGTCAGCAACCGAGAGAGACGGTCCTTGCACCGAGAGAGACACTCTTTTGCTTCAGTCGCTGAGACTGCTGGAGACAGCCTGCGATGACTCAGAAATGGGGTTTGTGTCCACAGCACTTGCGGTGTAAAGACTTCTAGTTTTACAGGCTAAATCATTACCTTGGCATTTCCCTCACCAGAAGTGCAGGGCTCTGCTGCTTGAGCTAGCAGCGAAGAAAATGAGGAAAGGTGGTGGTGCCACCAAATGTGGGAGAAAGTAAGGAAGAAGAGGAGGATGCAGCCTTTGGGAGGGGAGGACACAGCAGAGACCTCTGTGGGGGCAGGGGATAGCCACCCACCGAGCTCAGGCCTCTGTCCCACACCGTGCCTGTGTCACCCAGGGTTTGTCAGAGCTACAGTTAGACCTTCTTTTTGACACAGAGTCTCACTGAGAAACTGAAGAACCTCTTTTTTCCGAAGCACATAGACCTTCCCTTCACATTTCCACCTTCCCAAGAAGATGCAGTGTGAGATTTCAAAGTCACGGCATTTCCATGCACAGAGTGCAGTCACCAGCCCAGAACTTTGTCCATCCTGGGCATCATCAAGAGAAACCCACATCTGAACAAAACAGCAGCAATAGTTACTGCTGCACTCCCACAACAGACCTCTTGCAGAGGGATCCTCCGGTGTAGAACATACTAAAAAGAAGGCGATTTTGCTTTTAATGTTGCACTTACAAGGAAGAGCTTTGACCACGTCGCATTGCAGGGCTCAGTCGGCAAATTCTGGACCACAGATAACCAGGTAAATAATGAGTGACTGCTGTCCTCACCCCTCTCTCTTCCTCTCTCTTCCCCAGCTGAGGAATATATTATGTAGAATCCTGCACAGTGGTTGAGCAGAGGTTTGACAAACGCAGGGCTGAGTACATAACACTTTCAAGTGGTTGTGCTGATGCAGTAATTTCATAGTTTGCTCAGTTCCAGACTTTAACCTCAGTGCCAAGAATCAATGCCACATAAAAATGAAAAGCCTAAAATAATTTTAAAATACACCCAGAGAGAGAAATGCAATACAAAACATATCTAAAAATAAAAGAGCAAATGTAAGCAAATAAGGAATGCTCAAAATGGGCATGGCAGTTTCCTCTGGATCAAAATTAAGACTTAGTTACCACCCAGTCCAGTGAACCTGAAGTGGATCTGGAAGACATTAAAGATTTGGAATAAAAAAATAGAGTTGAAAAATTGTATTTAAGTTTGGTTACTAATTAAAATAAACTGCAAAAATAACAGCAACAAGTTGCCAATATTATTTGTACTTTTATACTGCTTCCAAATACCCTGGGCAGAACTGCACTGTTCAGTCCTTTGAAAGAGTAGAACATTTGAATAAAAAAGCATAATCAAATTTAAGACTGTAGTAGTGCGCAGGAATGAAACCGTCCACTGTATGTTCTCAAGCTTAAAAGCCAAGTACCAGTTGATCAGCTTTTGATGTTTTAAATGGTGATCATGGCACTAAGTTGACCTCAAGGAGCGGCAGGAGTGGGGCTGCTCCGGGCGTGGGGACAAGCCGGGGCCAACCCGCGTGCAGGCTGTGTCCCCACCATCAGGTCCAGTCCCAGGGGACTGCCCACAGGTCTGGGGCTGCCAGCTGTGTTCATCGACGGCCCCGGGCAGGGTGAGCGATCAGCCAAGCCCAGGTCCCTGCAGGGATCCTGTCAGGAGTCGGAGGAAAGGGGCCAGACACGAGGCTAGAGATGAGGCCGCCTGCAACACCGGGCCAAGATCCAGCGGGAAGTGGGGCAGAGGCAGGGCTGAAGAACTGCACGCCCACGGCACAGCTCAGGCCCAGGCTAGACCTGGTGCCCCAGACGGATCCACAACGCAGCCCTGGGCCCACAAGCAAAGAGTGCAGGGTAGGGATCCCTGGTGCCAATTCATATACCATCTTAATTTAATGCATCTTTTGGCTATTGAGTGTGTTGAACTCCATAAAGTGACTTTGAGCTTATGGAAAGGTCCTAAAATGGATGTTAAGGACACTTTAAAAAGAAAAGCAAAATACCCGGGGTTTTTTCTTCCTCTTTTTTTAAAGCATCATCTGAACTAAGCTGGGGCCTGCCAAATACCAATTCCCTGTAGGCAATTTGGGCTGCAACTCCAGCCAGGGTCAGAGAGAGCAGGACAGAGCCTGGCTGACATGTCTCCCAGGGGAAACCCGAGCACTGGCAGACCCAGCGGCAGGGATCCCCCAGACGATCTGGATCAGAAGTCCAAAGGGCTTCTTATGGCTAAGAGACTGGGTCTTTCACATGAGATTAAAGATGGAGTTTGTGGTCCATGAAAAGATCCCCTTAGACATTTTGTGACAAGGGGAATCTTCGCCATGATTCCCATTTCCCCATGGCAGGACTCCAGTCAGCACAGAAGACACGGAGCTCCCAAGCTGCTTGATTTTCAGTGGGACTTTTATTTCAGAGCATTTGGCCTATCCCCTCTTCCTTAATTCTTTTAGCTGTTTGCCATAAATATATGATACATCCAGTGTAGCCCATGCTGAAGACACCATACGAACAGTCTCCTCAGATGCTGTCTTGGCATTTTCATTCCCAGGTGAAAATATCGGGTAAAATTGTCTCCAGAGGTTTACAGGGTAGGTTTGATTCCAGGATCATCCAATCACATTCTCATACAAAATAGTTCAAGGGAAGTGAATGTCCTCCAACATAAAACCTTCAAAGAACCAGTGATTCAAAAAACTGATCAGATGACTGGTTCATTTTTGCTCAGGAAATTATGATGTGTTTTAAAAATCTTGACAAGCAGTCTCTTGCCTTTGATAAATTATTTGCACTCTTGTACATTAGCTATCCCAAATGTCTGCTCAGTAGCTGCCACCCCTCTGTAACATCTTGCTTTCTTCTCCACAGGAACTCTGTAAATTCACTATGCTTTTTTCGTAATCCATCTTTCTCATTACTTCTGTCAAGGAACCACTTGAACTTCTTTAATTGACCCACATTTTCCCAGGCACAGCTAAAAGCCTTCGATTGTGTTCACGACAGGAAGCTCTGGGTTATCTATCAAGGTAAACTGATGAATTAAATACCAAAAACTTCCAGGACAGTCTTCAGTCTTTTTAAAAGCAGGTCTCAGTCCAGTCCTATGGTCCCATTTCCTTAATACAATCAGAGCATCTTTGACCTTTGTCTGAACTCTGTGGCAATGCTTAAAGACCCTTCCAGGAGCAGAAGTGGTCACAAATGGCACAGATCTTCACAGGGTTCCCACCAACTCTTGTACTTCAGCAGAGGGCTCTGGTGGTCAGATATTTTGAAGGCTTCTCCTTGCTGTTTTTCACCAAAGTGTATCCATTCCTCTTCCATGGGATCAAAAAAATCAGCAGTCAGTCACTTTGTTTTACACTGCCTGTCTTTTGCCCTCTGAATGCATTTAGCATTGCCTCAGAGGAAAAATAATACTTGATTGTCAGATTTCTATGATTTCTAACTAATGCAGAATTTTCCCCCATCTGTATTCTTTCCCTGTGCTCTTCTGTATTGATTCCTTAACTCAGGAAGGCAGATCCTGAGCAAATTTTCTGACTTCCCTTAGGCAGATTTCTGATTTTGTTATCCTTTTACCTGCAAAACATTATTCTTCTCACTAGGTCAAATTGAAGTTTTTGATGGCAGCATTAAAGATGACAGGGTTCATGACAGTCTGTAGGTAAGAATGTGGAAACCATTGAACCAGGCTCATATAACTCAGGGACATGGAGAATGAGAACGTGACATTTTCACTGTGAGCTGTGAAGGTCATGCAAGGCCACCAAACCCCAGAAGTAAGCGATAAAGCTATGATCCTTAGAAATAATAAGTAATGACCTTCACTTCCACGCTGACATCCATAGGGACTGTGTCACTCACCAATGAACTAAGCCAGCTCACAGACAGAGCAGTGAAGTGATCCATTCGCTAGTAATAGTAGAAATAACTATTTAAAATGGAAGGAGGCAAGGAGCCCTGTCAGTCTAAAGCTATATGGTCAGACAAACCAACTGCCTGACCTGAAATTTGGCTAAGACGGGACTCCAGGCCAAACACTGCAGCAAATGTCACCTGGGCATTACTCAGCATTTGCTGTCAAGATCTTGGCTTTTTCTCTCTCCAGAAAAGCAGGATTTTAGCACCTGTTACAGTCAATAGTGACAGACATGATAGATGCATAGCACAATGTATTGGACTGATATATTTCCTTCAGCGTGGTCCTGAGAGTCCTCCAGGCCGACAGTGGACCAGTGGACCATAAGACCTCCAGACTTATAGCAGGCAGGCTCCCAGTGCCACCTTCTGTGCTGGGGAAGGGGAAAGGTGTATATGGGAACAGACGTCCTTTACCATTGCTCCCAACCCTTGCACCCCAGAATTTATAAAAATAAAATCTTATTGTTCAAGAAAACATGAAAATGGTACTGCGCAAAAGAATTATACCAAGGGTATTTAATAGCACAGAGCACTGTATAGAGGGAACAACTGGATCAGGCCCTCTGTAGATGGCTATATCTGTTGTTCATTGTTACTCTGGTATTTAATGCTGGACCAATAAACAAGGCAGCTAAGGTGATGCAAAATCATTGAGATAGTCTCTGTAAGTCCTGTATAACTGGCCTTAACAGGCACAAGATAGTACTGACATCTTTCCATGGGATTTTGGGTGGGGGAAGGGAACTTTCCTTATTAAATATTTTTTCAAAATAAAAAACTGTTTTCACTTAAAAGCAGAAAATCCTGTTAGCCATGGAAGCCCTATGTCTTCAGCTTGTATGTTTTCAGAATATATATAGATTTTTTCTAATATATGGTGTATATATATCTATTACATGAGCTTAACCAAACTCAGAAGTAATAACAGGAGTTTTCAAATAAAATTAGGAAACTTCTACCCAAAGAAAATGGCACTTACTGTGCAGGCAAGTGTCCCTGCTGCTACCACGCTACATAGCCACCACATCTGGTTGAAATATGCACATCACGTTGTCACCACTCCATAAACCACATGCACGCTCAGACAGAGCAAATGGGTCTCGTTTGTGCTGCTTCCAGCCTGGTCATGCATGGCCAGGGGGCTCCGGCAAGAGGTGGCGGAGGGCAAACCCAGCAGCAATTTTGGGCACCCTGCCAGCAGGGTCACCTCACTGGCCATGGCCACCAGCCACAGACAGGACGTCGGGGACAGAGGGAGAAGGCTGCGACACCCAGCAGGACTGCGAGGCCCAAGCCGGGCTGCAGAGAAAGCAGCGGGGTGAGGATGATGCTCGGTGTGGGTCAGGCTGTGGGGTGCACCAAGGGGGCCTGTCGCACCCCTGGGTCTCACCCCGGGCCAGGTGGAAACAGCAGTTTTCTTCCATGACCCCAAAAATAAACTCTCAGGAAAAATGCCATAGTCTCTTTTTTCCCCCCCTTCTTTCTGCTTTCCACTCAGTTTTAATGAATGTCTTTTGAGACGACAAAGGGAAAAAGGGGGAATACGGCATGAGATGTGTCTGGCAAGGGCTAGGCAAGATGGTCTCAGTAGAAAGACAAGGCAGGATGGAAGAAGAAAGGGGCAAATCTTGTCCTCTCTGAGCT
>KL271062.1:12097-30786 GCA_000699545.1 Podiceps cristatus
GCATAACTGTATCTCAGAATCACAGACTGGTAGGGGTTGGAAGGAACCTCTGGGGATCATCCAGCCCAACCCCCTGCTAGAGCAGGGTCACCCAGAGCAGCTGCACAGGAACGTGTCCAGGCGCGCTTGAATAATCCCCAGAGCAGGAGACTGCACACCTCTCTGGGCAGCCTGTGCCCGGGCTCTGCCACCCTCACAGGGAAGAGGCTTTTCCTCATATTCAGACGGAACTTCCTCTGTTCCAGTTTGTGCCCGTTGCCTCTTGTCCTGTCGCTGGGCACCATGGAAGAGTCTGGCCCCATCCTCTTGACACCCGCCCTTGAGCTACTGATAAGCATTGACAAGGTCCCCTCTCAGTCTTCTCTTCCCCAGGCTAAACAGCCCCAGCTCCCTCAGCCTTTCCCCACGGGAGAGATGCTCCAGCCCCTCATCATCTTTGCAGCCCTCCCCTGGACTCTCTCCAGTAGTTCCTCATCCTTCTTGCACTGGGGAGCCCAGAACTGGATTCCAGATGGGGCCTCACCAGCGCAGAGCAGAGAGGGAGGAGAACCTCCCTCGACCTGCTGGCCGCGCTCTTCCTAATGCAGCCCGGGATGCCGTTGGCCTTCCCAGCTGCAAGGGCACAGGGCTGCCTCACGGTCGGTTTGTCACCCACTCCCAGGTCCTTCTCCAGAGGTCCCTTCCAGCCATTACTATTCTGTGAGATATAATATTATCTGAGATTTAAATCCATAGGAAATTGGGCTCTTTCAGTGGCGATACTTGTGAAAATACCTGATTTTCTTTTATCTTCTTTTTCTTTTATTGCATTTGAAAAAGACAGTAACATTGACCTGGAGTGGAAAACTCATCTTCTAGTGGACACAGCCATCTGCAGAGCTCTGCTGTGTTACTGAGTGAAAATAAAGTAAGATTTCTCTATGCAACATTTTTTATATTTCACCTATACTCCTGCAGTAAATCAAAATATTCCTATTAAAGAGGAAAAAGGATCACATTTATGCTGCTGTTTTGCTTCTGTAATAAAGAATGACCTAATGATCCTTTCTATTAAGCAATATTGTTAATAGATGGTTAAACAACAACAAAGAAATATTTATCCTTCAAATATAAAAACAAATCATAAAATTCCAATAGACTAAATGATACGACTCTGACTGTTGTAGCTTGACCCCAGCCAGTAACCATATACCATGCAGCCACTTGCTCAACCCCCTCCCCAGTGGGGTGGGGAGGAGAATAGGAAAGAAGGGAAAAATCGTGATGAGATACAGACAGTTCACTAGGCCAGCAAAGGAAAAGTTCATAATAATTATACTATATATTAATAGTCATGATAATAATAATAAAATGTAATGATAATAGAACATACAAAATGAATGATGTACAATTTCTCACCGCCCCATGACCTGATGACCAACACAGCCCATCCCAAGCAGGGATCACAGAGCGAAACCGAGAGCGATCTCGGAATGATCCCAAGCGATGTTCTCAGACAGCAAATTCCAGAGAGGGTGAGGAAGGGCACGAAGAACTGAATGAACAAAAACATGAACGAACGAAAGGTGCCCAGCTAACCCCCACTTACGTACTACCCATGACGTCTATGGTATGGAATGCTTCCTTTGGCCAGTTTGGGTTAACTGTACTGGCTGTACCCCTCCCAGCTTTTTGCACCTGCACATTAGCAAAACCTGGGAAGCTGAAAAAAAGTCCTTGATCTCTTAGCAACCATTAATAACATCAGTCTATTATCAACATTCCTCACATACTAAATCCAAAACACAGTACTGGGAGGAAAATTAGCTCCATCCCAGCTGAAACCATGACAATGACATTTTTTTTCTCACAAATAAGTGCATGTGTTCTCAAAAATACCTGTATTTAAGTAGTCAATTACCTATAAGGACTCAGGTTTGGGTTGTTGTTGTTTTTTTTTTTTTTTTTTCCTTCCACTCTATTGGGAGGAAAACAGCTCTGCTATGTCAATGCTTGGAGACTTTATTCCACAGATAAATGAGTAGTATAATAAAGTAGACAAAGAGTAGCTCAGTTCAGTTTAACAACTGAAATATTAAGATTTAAGTAAACCTAGAAGAAATATGTTTTCATTTCTCCTCCTGACTGAAACAGAGGAAGAAAAAAAACCCCAAACTTCCCTGTGGAAGAAGTAGATTTTTTTTTAAAAAAAGAATGAAACTACGTTTTTCATATTCTTGACCAACAGAACTTTTCAGTTTACAGTGATACTTTTAGATGGTGTGGTGTATTGACTCCTTCTTTATGAACCAGTGCGATATATTGCCTTCTGATGACTGTTCCACAGAGGGAGAAAATAGCCTATTACTGGTTCAGATAACTGAGCTCTCTGGAAGTGAAGTAGTAGATGTCATTGCTTTTGCCACAAAAGCACTGGACTCCAGCTCCTCAACGAATATTGGGTGGGTGAGATTTTTCACTATCGAGTCTATTTGCAACACATGGATTTCAATAGGCCTCTTATTACTGACTCATATTTTCAGAAGGTCATTTGCTCCCTTAGACTCCTTTCTACCAGTCCCTACAACAAATAGTTTAAATGAGACCGAGGTCACTGAATTAATTTGCTGACATTTACAGAACAATGTTTTAAAATAGAATGTTAGCATTCTGAGCTTCTCTGTAGTCTTCCCGATTTGAATTACTTCCCTTGAAATTTCCAAAATCCATGCTTATATTTTCTTGTTATTGAAACAATAAAATTAATACTTTGTGGGCTTCTTCAGAAATTACAGAGGTTTTTGTGGCCTGATTTATTTCTATTTTTATTTTTTTAATTTTTAACTTCTCCAGGTTATTTAACAAAAAAAATATTTTCTATTTCAAAAACTTAGTTATGATTAATTTCAGTTGCAGTAGTGAGCATTCAGCGCTTCCACAAGCCAAGTATCAAGTGTCAAAAAAATGAGCCTTAAAATCTAAGGAAGACAGTGGTCAACCAGACATTTTTATGATGAATGATTTGCTTGGCACCTGTAGTAGGCATCTGGGTGGAATGGAGTTATCTAGGACACCATTTTACTCTCTTAACCTGTTTTTCCTTTTCATTCAATACATCTTCAGTCTCCTGCAATACATGCAAGTATCCTAGAAACAATATTACGCAACATGAATTAATCTTGTTACCCACAGGGAATCCTTTGGAAAAATAGTATAGGATTATATATTGTGGTTACTGGGGACAAATGAGAGAGTGTTGCCTTGACTCTGGAACTTCTTAATGGACAGTTTTTATTAGATTTCCTTGGCTGTACATCTTAGAGTCTTTGTGAAGTAAAACTCCTGTATTCTCTGGCAAAATGCCTGGCAGAGAAATAGATGTGTTAATAAGGTGGAACCTACAGAAGAAAGAGCTGCTAAAGTTTACCTGCCTAGTCTTAGTAAGACTGTGAAAACATTTTTTTGGAGAGGGGGAGGGGCGAGGCCTAGAATATGGACATTTGGATAAATTTTTTGCATGAGAAGAAAAATGCATGTCCTTGATGCAAAGGACACTTTTCCCTTCACTATCTTTCAAGTGCCTTTTCCACAGCAGGAAGGCTCTAACACTTCTCAGTACAATGGCTAGAAAATATTACTAACATGAAGTGTTTTGTTCTGTGGAAAAGCTGAGCTATTTTAAACTGAAATAAGAATAAGAGAAGGGCTGGGGGACCCTGAAATGAATGGTTACCATTAGTGAAATTATAAGTAACCAAAACATGGGTTTTATCCACTGTCAATCAACTTTCAACAGAGGCAGCGTTATCACTGAAATATATTATACGAATGGGAAGAATGTTAAAGCAGTTGATGTAAATTATTTCCAAATAAGATCTTATGTTTATCAGAAATTAATGGATTTTTTACGCAACAGCTATAACAGTCCCAGATATTTAGAATGAATCTCCTCCTAGAGAGCTTCTGATATTTGCCCCATCTGACTTAGAGAGAGAAAATCCAAATCAGCCAACAGTGGAAGAAAAGTTTGGACTAGCACTGACAAGGATGAAAGTGAAACTTCAGTCCTGCAAATATGTGGGCACATTTAGCTTTAAAGGCATGTGCAGTTATATTTATTTATCTGAGCGAAGTTGTACTTTGCAGAATCAAGGCCTAAACCTGCAAAGTACTTTTTGTTTCTATGTGACCAAGTTCCGTATGAACTCATGACTGTTGGTTATGTTATGAGAGAGTTGGGAGAGGTCAAAGAGTTTTTCCCTCATGTGAATTCCCATTTTTGTTTAGTCAAATCTACTCAGCTTGTTAGTTTTAGGTGTCTGTGCAGAGATAAGAAAATAAGGTACACAGATAAATAAATGCAGGATCTAAACCCAGAAGAGTTTTCTTATGCTCCTACCATTGCTATTTGCCAAAGCTAAAATATCTTCTGGAAGGAGATGACATCTGAGCAGCAAAGATTTTGAAGACCTATATATATATATATATGTAGTCTTGGTGCACAGTGGTAGAGTCAAATCTTTGAACGGTCCATTCTCCTAAGCAAAATGCTCACTGACTTCCCACCTATAGCTCCAGATAATCATGAACCTCACCTTTAAAACTTAGCTGAAAAGTAGATGTAATGAAACTGAGGGAGTGGAACTGTATAAGTACAGATGCACGCATACCTGCACACATTAGTGCATATATAGAGCTAGGAAATGGTTTTTTCTTTTCTTAAATTACAGTAGAGTTATTTGGAAGGGTACGTCAAACTTTTCAGAGGATCAGGAAAAAAAGTTGTATCGGAAACAAAGTCTGTAATGAGAAGAGAATAATTCTCTTCCTGATATGTTCTCCTCAGAGGATACAGAGAATTCTTGTTTACCTGTTTGTTTCTAGTCTTGTTTTTGTGTGGGGTTTTTTTTTTTTTTTTTTTTTTTTTTTTTTTAATTTTTTTTTTTAATTTTAATTTTTAATGGAATATGTCTGCCAGGCTTTACCAGGATACCTGGGGGATTGTGTTTCTGAATGTTTTCCATCATGTCACTGAATGCCTGTCTTTCAGAAAAGTTTAGCTTTTGAATTTTCTTGTCTGTACAGTAGCAGATAACCTGCTCATTAAGATTTTCATCTTGAAGGGTGACTTGCTGTCTGTGTAATTTGATTTACAAGATGAAATTCAAAATGTGTACAATGTTCCACTGTACCTCTTGAACAACCTGGTCTTTGACACAATAAGTAGTGATCATCTGGGTCTTCTCATAAAAATGGATAAAAAAAAAATTCAATTACTGGGAATTTTCAAAACGCTGATCAGTTAACTCATGATTGTAATAGGAGTTTGAATCTTTTAATCCTTTAGGCTGCAAGTACTTTACCACTATAATTTTCACCCACTGCCCAAATACAGGAGCTAAGGAGCCCTTCCTATTCAGCTGTATGTGGGGGAGGCTTCCAGGGCCCCAAAACCTTTGGCGTGGTTGTACAACATTTCTTGGCTATTCTACCTCAGGCAGGAATTTTTGAGAAGGATTAACCAGATTGCTGGTAGTTGACAGTACCAACCACAGAGAGGTAGGATGACAGATGGGAGTGGGCAGCTGCTTTGTAGGCATATATTTCTGCCTCGGACAGGGCAGTCAATGGTAGAAGTCTGGGTTAATGGTGTAAGAGGAATGACAAATTAAATTGTGTCTCAACAAGAATGTCATTCAGAGCACTTCATTTCAATGTCGACATGAAGATGCTTCTTAGTTATTAAGACACTGCTATCATTCTTCATTCCTACTTCAACAGCAGAGTGTCCGTCTACAGTTAAATATTCATCAGTTTGATGTTCTGTGAATGCAGAGCTTCTATCTACAGTGAAATATTCATCAGTCTGTTTATCTGTGCACATGCAGCTTCTCTGTGGGCACCTCAGGATTGTAACTCAACTGATTCCTCCAGTCTCAGTGTTCTTCCACTCACTTCAGAAACAGAAATTCTTTCTGTGCATGCTTCTTCCCTTAATGAGTGATGGAGAGGCAGGTCCTAAAGGGACTCTTTCCTGGTGATCCTAGCCACTTTCGCCGTTCCAGGACCTGCAGCTTGTTAGGAAGCTTTATATTTGTTGTTCCCCTAGGTGCCTAGCACAGCATGCCAGGGTCACCTCCACAGGGGACTGACAGCCGTGATACAGATGTATGGGATATCCACAGCCATGGAGATCAGTTGGAATACACTAAAGACTCTCAAATGGTCTCTCAAGTGTGTATGTGTAGGCCACTGAAGCTCTGTAATCCTCATAAACCTGCCAAGACTGGACATGCCTTTGGGATCTCTCCCATCTGGAGTTTCTTAGCTGACTGTTTCTGGGATGTTTCAGTGTTGGATGTTGCAGTGACTGACACCTTTCAGCTACACAGCTCTGAATATGCGTGACCCGAACAGAATGCAGCAGTACTGTAAGATTGCTGTCATTTGTTTTACCTTTGAGCTGCATTGTATCTTCCTGCCCCTTACAATGTAGTGAAGGTCTTTGCTGCTGTTATTTTCTTTAATTCTTGCCTGCACTGATTTCAAAATTAGAATTTTTAAATGCAAGGTGAAGTTAAACCCATTTTTACAATATACTTTTTATATAATTGGTAACAGTCCACCTGTAATGGCTGAGATTGACATGACCATTTGTTACATAGCAGCTAGTCATCTCCCACTGTCTGGTCTGACTGATTTATTGTCAAGAAATTGTCCTCCCTTTCTCCCGGTCCATTTTGTATGGACCAGAGTACGCTCAAATTTTCTCAATGATTTTTGCCTAGCAGTTTGGAATATCCTGCAGTCAACCACTGGTATGGATTATAGCTGTTCAGGCTCTCACGTTACCTTCCCTAATTGTACCTCAGTATCACTTCAGGAATCTTTCAGAACTGCATCTACCTTCTCTCCACCAGTCTTAAGCGATGTACAGTAGGTGTTGTGTGGGTCCTCTTACTGAGGTTGCTCTAGCTACTGCAATGAAGAACAAACCTACTTGGCAAGAGTTTATTCTAGGAGTTGGTGTTAAGAATGTAATTATAGGAAAAATGATCAGAGTAAGGATGAATGTTCATTATGCAGATGGTAACCCTTTGGTCATGGCCTTAGAAGTACTCAAAGGTAAGTCGGTAGTACTTCCCAGAGAAGGAACAACTTAGAGACATTCCCTACCTGAGGAGTCTCTCAAATATGTTCCTGCAGACACTTTTCTGTGATGAACTGGTCTTTCCCAAGGAAAATACTTCAAAAAGCATTTTCATCAAGGGATTCCCAACCAGCCTAGTACTCAGGAGCAATGTAACACTCAAGCTCAGATAGAACAAACATATAGGCAGGAGAAATGTTCTCATAAGCTTTCACTAGCTCTGTGTGATATCACCAGATTTCAGTATCTGAGCTGACAGTGATGATTTAGAGTGCAAATAAACTATTAGCATAATTAGATTAGACATACAACGGTGCAATTAGAATCGCCTCTGTCAGATCATTCTTCATTAATAGAACTTGCTCAGAACATACTGTCTGATTTCTGCTTCTCCTAGACTAATTAGTTACGTGTATGGATGCTTGGATTGCTTAATTATATTTTCATTGTTCACCATTAACATCTTGCTGAACTGGGACATTCTGTCACTCAGAAAGAGGCTGTGGAATTGACTTGGAGTCAGGAGAGATGGAGTCCAGACATCCACCAGCCTGGAATAGTAAGGACAGTAAGGGTAGAGAAGAGCTTGGAACAGAGCAAAAATAAATTGAAGGAGTTAACAGATTTACTGTGAGAGAAGGAAGATATCAACTAAACTGTTGCTTGGACACAGATTTTGCTGCTTACAAACAGAACTGAGAAAGGGATCTGAGATAAAGGAGGGAAGTTATTGGGATTGGAGGGAAAGAAAAGATGAGGGACAGGACATGAGTCCTTTTATGATTTTTTTTTTTTTCTTTTTAATAACAAAATATTATGCTCTTATAGTAATCTTCTGATGTGGCAATTCAAAGATCTCCACGGGCTTTGGCTTTCTAAGCCTTTAAATTAAAGCTTATCATGTAATAGCCTTTTTGCTTTTGTTGCAAAATTAAAAAAAAATTAAGTAAATTTGAAGTCTGTTTAGGAGAAAGAACCTCAAGCAAATGCATCTTTGGAGATGTCAGTTGAAATGTTTGTTAACCTTCCCTTTAGAAAAAGGCAATTTTGGAATGAAAAATGCCATTTCAAAATAAAAATAAAAGTTGACATTAAATGAAATGTCAAAACAGAATGAGTCAACATTTCTAAAATATCTCATTTTCTCAACAGTTTTCAACAGCAGCTATTTTCCAAATGTGGAATGAAGGCAATTTCCAGCTCCTTCCATCCAGACTGACGTCATGCTACATTTATTTTATGACCTACTATTTGCCAAAAAATTTGGCCAGTACTAGTCTTGCTTTTCTGTGAGGGAGGCTTGCAAAATCACTTCTCCCAGTGCTTAGATGCGGTTCTTCTTCCAGGAGAAACGACTGGCTTGTGCATGCTGACAGAACAGAAACTCAGCACACAGTGAAACACAGTGCCCTCAGTTGAAAATGAAGCTGTCTAGTTAAGATGAGCACACTGGAAAGAGATTGTGTTGGAATATCACCAGAATATATAATTTTTAGTCTTACCAAAAAATACGATATGCAGTTTTTCTGTTTAGCTGTGGTGAGAATGCTAGCATCACCTTTCATCTTAATGGTTAAGTGTTCAGCTATGCATTTATCCCTTCTAATCTGCTCACTGACCTTTCCAGTAAACCAAAGAGTTGGTAGTTTGTTATAGAATTAGAAGAAAAAGAAGAGTCTGACAATATACTCCTGACTGATAGCACCTGCATGCTTCTTGGATAAGAAACCAACCAAACAAAAAGCAGACTAAGATGCCTTCCAACTTCTAATATACACCCTTAAAGGTAGAATCATTAGTTCCTTCAGTTTGTTTAATCATTATTCAGTTATATCAGACTTTTTCTCATAAGAAAACTCGTAGGAAATCTTGATAATCTGGTCTGGTAAAAATTCTTAACTTCTTGGTAACTGCTGGACAGATCACGGAACCTGTGCAGATTATTTTGCCATTAGAATTTCAGCGATTTAAGAGTCTCTTCTTTGACTTTATATGTCATTTGGAGAAATTTGGTCCTCTGAATAATTCTGACTGCTGCATTGATAGAAAGGAAATAATAATGATTTTCAGTGAATTTAAAAATGGAAGTAATTTTCCCATGGTACACTGAGTAAGGGGATAGTCTGTTCTGCTGTATTCTACATTCAATATATCTCTCAATTCTGTGTAACAAATTGATAAAATTTATGTATTCTTGTAATATAAAAGGATGGTTTCATATGGTACTTAAAGGTGGTGCAAAGAGGCAGACTTAAAAAGTCACCAACCAGTTTTATTCAATATATGATTGCTCAAGGACTTTGGGCATGGATATATTCTTTTAACATACTATCATATTTAGTGCTAAATCAGGAATGGCAGTTTGAGATATTGCTCATATTGCTTTTCTGTTCTTCTGTCAATCTGCCAGCTGCAGGAGAAGGTGTTCCTACTTTCTAAACCTGGTGTTTCAGCCCTAAATAGGAGTGGTTGTGCTGTTGGTTTGTTAAGAGCCCTTCCATGGGCAAGTTGTGTGAAGCTTTTGCAGTTGTCTGCTTTGAATAATTATGGGTTGGTGGTTTCATTGGAGATTTTGAGTGCTAACCGGGGAGTTAAAGTGTTAAGTTCATTTCCTGTAGTGCTTTCCTCTGTATTTTTTCCACCGTCTCTTCATTTTACTGGACTTGAATATTGGATGTGCCACACTTGAATATGCTATTAGAGCTATGCTATCCAGATGATAAGCAGATATTTTTCACGCAACTTTTAAAATGAGATCAGTAAATCAATTTCAAAGTGAGTTTTACAAAGCTGAGATTTGTTTGCAGCAGTCACCTCAAACAATAAAACTTCTCTTTTATAATATATAGCATATTTAATCCTATATATAATTTATGTGTGTATCGGTTAGATCATTAGAAGTCTGAATAGAAAGCAAAGGAATGAGAGGCTGATGACACAGAAATCCACTTTTTTTTTTTTTTTTTTATTGCTAGCATACTCTTAAAGAATAAAAGCTATGCAGTCATTTTCTAGTTTTCTTTATCTTACAGCAGGGACTGTATTATCCCACATAAGCTGTAGAGCATTCTGTACAATGTATTCCTCATTGCAATCGAAATAAATAAGCAGAAATTTTGGAGAGTCCTTCAGCTAATTGTCAGTGACATATCCTTAAAAATAAAACTGACTGCAGATAAGGTTTTGGGTAGTTCTCTATAAAATCCTACCATTCCACTGTGAAACTGTAGTCTTAATGAAGACAGTGAGAGATTCAAGACTTCACCTGAGAAATGTGTTTGTAACATGCTGCTTCTGCCCTAACTCTATAGTCAGTCAGAATGATGAAACTTTTGGAAGAATATGTCTTCCTTGGGGAACTTAATACTTGGATAACTTCTGTATTTGTAGTGCAGGTATCTGAACTGTTCCTCGGAAAGATGTCTTCTTCTAACCTTTTGATGATTTCCTTCTGGAAGAAAAAAGATTTCTGGACAGTGTCTTGCACGAAGCTACATCTGTTTTTCCTGACAAATCTTTTTAAAATTACTTCATCTTCTTTGACCACGCTTGTCAAATTCCCCTGTTAACCTCCTAATAACTAAAAAAAAATCCCAACAACCTTTGATTCCTCACTTCAAAATTTTGAAAGAAATCTTTTATAGTACTAGAGTAAGTGCTTTATGTTTGCATTTTTGTGGTGGTTATTTTTTTTGTTTGTTTTTTTCTGTCATTATTAGTCTTGTCCTACTACATTTCTGTCCTGAAAATTAATCATCCCAAATGCTTTTCTGAAGTCAAGCTTGCTTACAATATTATGTTCAACAGATTTAGGCTTCACAGAGTCGACTATAAATGTTCTTGCTTAGTAGCACTATATTCCAAATACTCTGTTTTATTTTCAGTATTGGAAGTATGAACACATGAGTCATACTAAGAAGCCATCCAGGGAAATGCAGGACACATATACTTCTAGAAGCAATGCACCCATTATTCTTTGGATGGAGACTCAGCTGTTCGTCTAGTGAAGTTATTGTCTCGTGCTGGCTTCCAGCAGAGGATCTCTGTACAGAATGCATGCAGTGTGCAGCGTTCCGCGTTTGGAAGTGGCAGGAAACAGTCCAAAAAATGTTTCATTCTTACTCTGTTTCAGGGCTAAGGATTTACAGTAGAGGCCCTCTGTCATTCATTTTCTTCCCTTTGGAAATAGCTGACACTTGTTATCTATTCACTAGCAAATTGTTTTTTGCAGATTTTTATATCTCAGCGAGTTTCACTGAGTATAGGTTTCAAATGCAGGAGTCAGAAAACCTCTTCTTTTGAAATCTTTTGAAATCTAGAGAATGGCGCTGTAACTCTACAAATCTTCACCTGTTACAGCATATCCTCCTTCTTATAGAAATAGCTTTCATCAGCACATACATAACTGAAAAGAGCAAGTTAGGTTCATAGAAGAGTATGTGGGCAGTGTCTCATATGCTCTTTTAATGTTAAAGATCCTGAGGCTCACATTTGAGATACTGCTGTCTTTGGAATTGTTAGCATCTGGGACTTCTCAATGGTAGGGAACTGTGTCACTTGATTTTCAGGTAGCAAGGCTAAGGAACTCAAGAATAAAACTTCAGGTACAAAGAAACAGCGGTAAAGGCATATTAAAACTTTCTGATGAATGTGCAACATGCAAATGTTTATGCCGTTGAGGAGGAAAAAGTATCAGAAAAAATGTTGAATCAGAACAATCATTCTGAACGTAAAATCTGATGAGCATATATTAATATTGAAGAAGTGAAGAAGAATATTGAGGACATGAAGAATATTAACATTGAAGAAATCCTCCTTATTTTGGGTGTGAACAGAATTGCAGAATGGTAGGCCAGTCTAGTGTCAAGTAGGGTAAGTGAAGGACAGATTCACAGAAATCAGCTTAAAGTCGAGAATGCTATACCGGTTTGATTTGTGTTGCAAGTCAAACTAGTTCCTAGTGCTGCCACAGGAAAATCTTATCAATAATCTTTAATAATCTATAGTCAATAATCTTATCAATAATGCTTTTATATATATGCTCCTCAACAAGCCTCCTTGAAGAACCAATGCTGGTTTTTTAGGCAAATTCTCAAGAGCTCTGAGGAATTTAGGACTACTTAACTTTAAATCTTCTTTTGTGTAAGTAAGATTGTTCACAATGTGTAAAATTAACTTTCCACTGGAATAAGAGAATTACAGTGAAGCAAACATACAGATTTTATGTTCAAAAACATTGAAACATATCTCATGTTTTGGCCCTATTTTGTTTGCTCTCTAGAGCCTTCTGCAACCTCTCTGGCAGGCACGGTGCACTGATGAGCCACACAGATGTGCTTAAGCAATGGAGCTGAGAGCCATGGAAAGACAGGATGGTTCTTAGCAGTCATACTGACCAGCTTGATCGCCAGCATTAAGTGTCCACAGACTTGTCAGTTGTCCTTGCTCGTGCTAGCTAGGTCCCTACAGAGCAACAAGAGATTGTCTCATTTTCCAACCCCATGTCTGAGTAGTACATCTAACCTTAGTGTGGCAGGATGGACCATGAATAGACCTCACAGTGTTTGGGAGCAGGGTTGGTGATACTCTAGAACTAACATAAAATAAAGAGCTAACTGCTGAGTCTCTGAGATAGCAATTTGCTAATTAGTAGTATTGCTGAAGTTCTGTTTAATCACTTCAACATTCAGGGGAGCAAAATGTACGAGGTATAGTGCAGTAAGTGCTCTCATTACCATTGTGCTTTGATATATAGATCAAAGACTTCGTGCATCTAGTGATGCAAGCTGCCATTGAAGTCCATACTAAACACCTGCTTGATCATGTGCAACTGATTGTATTACGTGTTTCAGGCCTTCGAGGAGTGCATCTAAGGACCAAGCTTGCTCAATGTTTATTGGTATGATGATATGAATAATTGCTATAGTACAGAAGTCAGCAACATTAGGACTTCTCGGCAACGTCAAAGAGCTGTATTATAAAAACAGAGAATATCTATGGCTTTATCCTTTACCCATCCACACAGTAAAATCAAATCTATGTAGTAATTAATATTATATACTATTCCCTTAGAAGAAATTGAGTACTTTCTTGTATGCATTTACCGTATATTTCCCAATGTATTTATCCTGACTGTGTGAAAAGATGCCCTAGGCATCTTCCAAATTAAAGAAAAGTTAATGAGCATAAAATGTGTCAATAGGTTGTACACCAGTGTGTTACAGCTTCAGCAGCAGTAATTGAGTGAAGTTCAATTACAGGTCTTTTTGAAAAGAAAGATGGTATTTTATTTGAGACTTCAGCTAGTAACTTACTCAGGACCATGCCTTAGGAAAGAAACAGGTATTCTTCTTGCTCCTTATATTTAATTATACCATCCCTGACCTCAGTCTTTCAGCAGCTGTAGGGCTGAGCCCCTCATTCTGGCACTGGGCGTGAGCCCCTCATTCAGCCAGAGGAAGTTTATTTCCATGTTGTGTTGACCCCTTTCACTAGGGGTTTTACTTTTTTTCAGCTGCAAATACAGCTCGTGATTTCCTGCCTGGCCAGAAGTGAGGCAGCCCAGAGCTGCCACTCAGATACAGGCTGCTGAGGGCCACGCATTTTGGTTCAGGCCCAAGGTCCCGCTGGCATCCATAGGGACTGTGAGCAGGGGGAGGGCAGGGTGGCTGATAGCCTGGGGTGGCACACTTGTGTCACTCCCCGAGTGCCCTCCGTAACTCTTCAGAGTCATTCCTGGGGCATTTCTGCACCTCCTATGAATGATGTCTTCTGGGACTATCGTGTGTGAATACTTACATATGGAGTAAAATGTGAACACCCTCTGCCCTGGCCCAGGGCAGGACTCTTAGGCAGCAGGCAGCCCTAATAATGTGAAGTTGCAAGCACGTAGTTTGCATCACCAGCAGAAATCCTGTTACAGAACTGACTAAAGAAGAGGCTGGTAAATGACTCTGAGGTGCTCAGTGGATCATGACATGTGCTTGCCCGGTGACAGGAGAAAGGGAAAGCTGATGAGCTCTTCTTAGGCTGAAGCTGCTGAGCTTATGCAATAACAAAAAAGAAATCTCAACTCTGTCTGAAAAGGATTCTGTCAAGTAGCTAAGGCTTCTATTTTGTATTTTAATTTTGCATATAATCCTGTGAAAACCTCCTACCCTAGCAACAAATTTAACTTATTAGAATCAGTTATGCCTGTAAGAAAACCTCAGCCACAGCAGGTCTAACTCCCATTAGGTTACCTGGTTTCAGTTCTGGAAAAGTGAGAGCGTGGCTTATGCTCCATATAGGGTATGGTGCAGAGCTTTGCTGTAGGTCTTGTCAGAAGACAGGAGTTATTTCTCCTGTCATATACCATGTACCCGGGCTGCATGACTTGCACAAAGGAGAGTGCTTTACCTCCATGTCCCAGAAATGTGGTCCCTTTGGTGAGTAGGTACAGCCGATCTTCGCTCTCGGTGTGAGCAGAGATAACACTGTAGGAGGAGATGCATGTATGCAGCAGGGGAGGAGATTGATTGGGGAATACTTTATCTGATCGTAGTCTGTTCATAAATCTCATGTAATGTGATCAGCACAGGGTAATTGTATTTTTTGTAGTATTGACAATTTGCAGTTAAAGTATTTTCCTAGTACTTGAAGAAAGAACAGGTAAAATGCCCAGCTGGAAGTGGTGCTACACAGACAAGGTGTTTTTCTTCCTTTTTCCTCTGGCCTGACATTCTCCTTTCTGTCTTCACCCAGCACCCTCTCTTCCCTTACTGCTCTCACAGTTGCTGCATAACATCTGCTTTCTCACCCTACCTTCTGCATGTCACCAGGTGCTCTAAAAGACTCCTTGTCACCTCCCAGCAAACAGCATATCAATGCCATCTCCTGCTGCCATTCTAATGACTCCAAGTTCTGTCCCCCTTCTTTGAAGGCCTCCAATGCCCGGCCAACATAAAATATGTCAATACATCTACCATTTCCTACTTTCTTCTGTCTCCTGATTTTTATTTAATGTGCAATGTTAATATTAATAACACAGTTATATGAAGTTTAGCAACCAATTACAAACTTTATTATTCTACATCTATACAAAAAGTTCTTGAGTAGAATTTCTGGCATAAGAAGTGAATAGAAGTCTAGAGGTTTTCCCCTCACTTCATGTTTTTCCTTATACTTAAAATATACTCCTGAGACCGAAGTGCAAAAGCAATGCACTTAAATCCCCCAAACTATTTCTGTCCTGAGCATTATTCTGTGGGAAAACAGGCCAGTGACAGATAATCACACAGTGCTGCTTCAAAACAAAAGCTTTTCCCTTTCTCCCTAATAAATAGTAGGTGACAAACCAAAGATTAAGGAAATCAATACATAAAGATGGAGCCAGCCTGAAGTGTTGGATAAAAATCATTTTACCATTAGAAGGGAAAAGTATTGCCTTTAAATTTTTTAGCTGTATCAAGAAAGGATTGCAAGGCTTCTACAATATCAGGATTGAGACTTCTGGAGAATAATTACATTTTCACTCACAGACAGTAGCTCTGTATTTAGCATATTTTCCCCATCCATATTACAGCCATTTTACCGCTGGTAAGTACAACTTCCTTTATTTGTACAATAGATTAATATATTAAGAGACATATTCCTGTCTATCATGAATTGCTCAAAACAGTATAAAATGGGTTATTTACTAAAAGTACATGCACTTAGGTAATTAATTGGCTGTGAATATTTTGTATAATTAAATTGTAGAGTGGATGTGCATTGACCTTTAAACAGTTGACTTTAGTTCAGCTCCAGCATCCCTGAAGACTGAACTAATTGATACAGAACTAAACCTGAATAAACCTCATAGTAAGCAAACATTGAGGTGGGCTACTGTTATGGTCAAAGCTAGACTAAAATTTCAGTGTGTGTAAAGGAGAGTTAAGATAAAGCCGTTTAAAGCTGATGCTTGAAATGGAAGGAGTAAAGTAAAATAATGAAGGCTGGTCTTAGGTACTAGCTTCAGTTTAGCTAGGGTCAGTTGTGATTGAAAATTAGGGTTTTAATAAGAAATCCTAAATGATTTGGTAAATTATTTCCTGGTAGACAACTGTCTGCTGATTGACACTTTTACTGCCTATCCCAGATAAAACCAAGGATTGAGTAAACTCTAGAGGCTGAAATACCTCATTATTAGTGACTCCTTTTGTCTGAATTAAGGTAAATTTTAGGGTCAGAAATACAATAAATTTCAGTTTTCCCATTTAAATGTGAAAATAAAATTTTCAAAATCAGAGTGACTATCTGACACCGGCTATGGCTGGGAGGTTTGACAAACCCAGCTTTCATCAGAGAACATAAGTGCCAATAGCCTGAAATATTTCTCCAGAAACAGCGTGGATTCAGTGAGCCCTCAACATATCTAGGACAGGGTCTGGGGATCCAGCTTGCTGTGACTATCCTGTAAATTAAGCAGACCCAGGATCCTTTTATAGCATTAAGGCAAACTGCTTAGATTATTTACTACCCCATCCTGGAGAAAGTGTAATTATTCCCTTAACTGTTAGCACTGAGCCTTCCTGAAACTGTCCTTGCTTTGTACTAGTTGTCACATTTTCCTCGGAGTTGTTTGGGGAAGTGCTAGACAGAGTTAGACAGAGTTGCCCAGAGAGGTGGTGGAGGCCCCATCCCTGGAAACATTCAAGCCCAGGTTGGACGGGGCTCTGAGCAACCTGATCTGGGTAATGGTGTCCCTGCTCACTGCAGGGGGGTTGGACTAGATGGGCTCTAGGGATCCCTTCCAACCCAAGACATTCTATGATTCTATGAAAGCATGCCATGAGTGACTTTAACCATTTATCGGTACAAACATTTGGGTACCCGCAGCACACGCTGGCACTGCTTCATTTGCTGATATGGACACCGACTGTCTTTGCCTGCAAGAAGCATCATGTTGCTGCTCCAGCCCACAGGTGAATTTTTGGGCACAGCCACTCCAGGTTAGGCTGTTATGATGAGTTCAGGGAGGCCAGAGGCTCGAGGTACGCTGCTGTGCAGCCTGGATCCGGCCAGGTTGTGAGCTGACTGTTTGCAGAGTAGACATTTACTTCTGAATCACTTGTCCTGAGCTCCCTTTACAGCCAGTGGAGGTCTCAGGGCATGCGTCACCTAAACCCAAAATACATGAGCTGTGCCCTTCAGGACCTATTTCTCACCACTGGCTATAAAGTGACAGTGAGTGACCTACCAGTGCTTGAAGTTGGATGCTATGATTGCCACTCCAGGTCCTGCGCTTTCTGAGCATGACTGGGCAGCTGAGATCCAGGAGCACTTTCAGTTCACAGGAAGTTTGGGAAGATTTCCATTTCACATAGATGTCAGATTTAAACTGGCTTTTCAGAGAAATGATTATGTGAACTAGAACAACAGCTTTTTGGACAGATCTGTATTACATCACCTTTTATCAGAATTAGTGTGGCCAGGAGGTTACACCTCAAATACTGTGTTCGGTTCACTACAAAAAAGACATTTTGATGCTGGAGCGTGTCCAAAAAAGGGCAATGAAGCTGGTGAAGGGTCTGGAGCACAAGTCCCGTGAGGAGCAGCTGAGTTAACTGGACTTGTTTAGCCTGGAGAAAAGGAGGCTGAGGGGAGACCTTATCGCTCTCTACAGCTACCTGAAAGGAGGTTGTAAGAGGTGGGTGTTGGTTTCTTCTCTCAAGTAACAAGTGAACAACAAGAGGAAGAGCCTCCAGTTGTGCTGGGGGGAGGTTTAGATTGGATATTAGGAAACATTTCTTCACCAAAAGGGTTGTCAGGTACTGGAACAGGCTGCCCAGGGAAAAGGTTAAGTCACCACCCCTGGAAGTATTTAAAAGAGGTGTAGATGTGGCGCATGGGGACCTAGTTTAGTGGTGGATTTGGCAGTGCTGGGTTAATGGTTGGACTCATCTTAAAAGTCTTTTCTAACCTGAACAATTCTATAGTGACTAATCACAGCATAAGACTCTGGAGGTTAAGTCTTGTTTATTTTTCATCAAACAGTCTTTGAATCAACCAGTACTCCAGAAATGCAAATTATGCAGTGATTTTAATGAGGCTCTATTCCTTTGTCTTTGTGTCTCTTGCCCTACTGCTTTAATATTTACATTTTAATGTAGTTCCATGCCCAATATTGACCTCCTATAAAGGATTTTGGACTGCTTTTTGAAACAGCACAGCATCTGCATTTAGCAGCCATTTATATTACAGGTGAATTTAGGCATGTTGCACCAGTTTGTTCAAAGCACCAAACGAGCTGTGTCAGACATAGCTGCAGAGCTCAGAAGTCAATCTGAGCCTCCTATACGAATAATTTACAGCAGCATATTGCCACCAAATCCTTCCAAGTTTCATTGGTAGTTCTGAAGACCCTCACTGATGGCTGTTGCTGATACCTTTTCCTGAATATTGAAGAAGTCCGAGAAAAAAATTCTAGACTTTTCTTGGGTTCATGGAGCCAGTCCCAGCAAGTACATCTTTGAAAAATGCTTTGTTATAAAGTAAGAGGGCAAGTGAGGCTTAGAATCATAGAATCATAGAAAGGTCT
>KL271063.1:924-13054 GCA_000699545.1 Podiceps cristatus
GGATAATCTTTTTGCTTTGTTTGTGTGGCTCTTAGCACAACTACAATACCACGACACAAGTAATGATGCACTTGGGTACTAAGTGTTTCTTTTAGCACAAGCTGTAAATTCAGAACAATCTTTCTCTGTCCATCTTCCCAGAAAGTTATGAGCAGCTGCTTTTATTTGACATAAACCTATCCATCACCAGAGTGACTGAGCATCTCCGTGTTCTACTCTGAATTCACTGTCCTAGGTTTTCAAACACAGCTGACAAATACACAGAGTAAACCAGTTAATAATTACCTGGAAGTGCTTATTCTGTTAAAACTCAGCACTCTCCTGGTTTTTGAATCCTGGCTGAAATGCCTCTCTCGGACCAAAGAAGAGGAGAAAGCTTGACCAATTCACCTGCAGGTTCTGGCTGCCTCTGAATCCAGCCTAACAGCTCACGGCTTTGCACCAGCAGAAATCAGTTGAGCTACAATGGCAATTAAATCTTCTCCTTTCATGCTATACTCATAGAGGATTATCAGCAAGTGGGTTTTTTCCTTAATTGTTATTACCTCATTCTTCCCAGCTAAATGCACATTTCTGTAATTCTGTTGATTGTGCCTCAAACTACAGAAGCATCTGATGGCTGTGTAAGACTAAAGCATGTTTTCCAGCACACTCTCCTGAGCTGCTGCAGGTGCCGCTTACGATACTGCCAGTGACCCAGAGTTCACCGCCTCTCCCCAGGCTTTAAGGTCGCAGTATGATGTTTCCTTCCACCTGCTGCAAGCCCAGGTTAAGAAACACCCCAAACGCCAAAACCTACCTGATAAGCGGCTTTAGCAGTATACTGCTCACAGCCATCTAAGTGCCAAAAAAATCTGCCTCTCTTAAAAACTGAAATTTCCTCATGCTGCTCGTATCTGTCCCAGCTCTGTAGCCCCCATAGGGGTGGTCTGGAGGCAATTATAGGAAGAGATAGGAATGAAAACATGAAATCCTTGGGTGTGAAAAAAGACTCAGTGTGAAGTCTTACGCTAAACATACAAGCCTCAATACAATGAGTACTATCATTACATCCCCAACTCCCTACTGAAGTCATTAGGAAGTCAGAATTTCAAATCTTCTGCTAGTTCTGCATCAGAATCCTTTCCTATTACTTACAAAACCATTTTTCCCCAGTCATGGGACCTACTGTGTAAAGAAGGGATAGTCAGGTTGGCAAGGTTAAATTTGCTCTTACAAGAACCTCAGAGCTAGAAGGCAGCAACACCTTGGCTTCTATTTACTGTAATGATCATGTCATCTTCCTTCCTTAAAGTATATTTAAAGGAATATTAGACTAAAGTTTGGCATGAAAACATGTAAGAGAGAAATGGTGGAGAAAAGACCACTGTGTGGTAACACACACAGGTGCACACACATATATATGTGCGTGTAGAGACAGAAAAACACTGTATATAACCCAACACTATAGTTTCTGAAGGCTGTTTACTTTCTCTAGTAATAAAAGGGACACATGATGGAATTAAAGGCCAAAACCCACCAGAACAGGATTAAGAAATAGCATAGAATTAATCTGTGCAACGTGCTGCTGTATGAAATTTAAGGCAAACATTTATATGCTAATGCCTTAAATTCAGCTTAAGCTAAGTAGCATACAGACAGCATGGATTATGCTGCTGTACAGGACTTTTAAAAATCACTTACTGAACTGTATCTTCCACTGAAGCATAAGATGTTGGCCAGTATCAAAGGTGGGAGAGTGGACTGAGGGATCCTTAGCCTGGATCCATTCTAGCAACACATATTCCAGAACTGCTCTGAGCTGCCCAGGTGCTGGTTGAGAGGCTCTTCAGGGCAGTGATCACTCTGTGTTTACATAGCAATAAATAGCCCCAGGCCCCTGCACAGATCTGGGATTCCCATACGCTGCTGTAGTATGAATAAGAACAGTGGCCCATTAATACCCCAGTAACTCAGAAACCTGGCCTTCACCTTGTTTTGAAGGACTAAAGGAGAAAGAGACTAATAGTTCTTCATACTTCATTACATCTGTCTCCTTTAAACTCAGTTTCCTAGTTTTGATGTGAGATTTTCAAAATGCAGTTTGGAAAAATGTGAGTCATCACCAATAAACTCTCTCGAATTGTGCTCACACGAGTAGCCAAAACTAGCTGACCCAACAGAAGATACTCTGCTAGTCCAAGGGAATTTGCAGCTTGAAGATGAAAGGCTTAAACTGGACCTTACTTTTCTTCTAATATCTCCTGGATGTGGCCGCTGGGAGTTCCCTTTGTCAGGGCAGTATATTTTTCGGTAAGTCTGCAAGCAAGAAAGTCATAAACCAGCCAGCTCAAAAAGGATCAAATAATTTTTTAATATCTGCCAGCAGAAATGCTGTCCCTTGATTCTCAGTCCAAGCTTTAGAGCTGTCCAGAGAGTGCTCAATTATACTTAGGCCATATTTTTATTAGAATCACAGTGAGCTGTTTGCCAGAGGCTTGAACTCTGAAAAATGACCCCCTCAAAACTTGCAAGTCCATTGTCATTGGTTCATTAGGTCTCCAATGAAAGGTGGGTCATAAATTGTATCACTGAGCCACGACAAAATTTCAAGCTGCCTTGATCACGATTCACTGTGACCATAAACCAGCTTCTGAACAAGATTAAATACAGCAGAAGTAAGCCTTGGTAACCGCTTGCACAGCCACTCTACCCCCAAACCAGTTCTCTGCAGCATCTACCTTCTACAACACTTACTAAGCATCTCCGCAGTAAGTCAAGGCAGTGATATTACCTCTCATTTTACAGATGGACATTCAAAGCCGGTATCAAGTGACTTGCCCAAGGTAACACAGAAGTCTGCAAATGCAATGACCTGAAATGAGTAAAGTGTCTCATCTAAAGGACTCCGCACCCCCTGCCATGCTCACAGGGATAAGGGTTTCTCCCCCCGTTTACTCCCGGCACTAAAAAGCAGAGATGGGGTTGGAGAAACTGAGCCTCCAAAATAAGGAAATGCTGGTTGACTAATGCTCTTTAATCCCTTGAGGTTTTTAAACAAAGCCTTGTTTTATCTTCAGCAGTTCACCTACGGCTGCCCAGCTTTGACTTGTTAACCTCTTGCAATAATCACATTTCCTCCACAGAGCTGGGGAGCTCTACTCACTGACAAGTACAGAACATGGCATTTTTCCAACGTGTTTCAAGACGTCCCTGCCCAAAGAAGTCTAAAAGGACAACAAATGCTTATCAATGTGGAGTAGTGAGAGGCCCTGTGAGGGACTGAGAGAGGATCAATCAATGCCACAAGCAACTGTGCTGAAGAACAGATTCCCTTGTGTTGCATCTGTTGTGGGGAGGGCACTGTTGCCTTCCCTTGTATGAAGACAAGATGCCCAAACTGCCCTGGTGACATTTGTATCACTTTACCAAACTCCTGGAACTCTCAGGCTTTGCTCACCAGAACACATTTCAGTCCTAAGGTTACGTTCCCAATGGGAGACGAGACCAGAGTCACAAAATTTGGATATAAAAATAATTCAAACTTTTCCAAAGAGCGAATAGGCTCTGAATATAGTTTCAATCTACAAGCCTGGGTGCAGGCAAGAGCATCTAAAAGGAACATTAGGGAACAAATGTGTGATTCTGTTCTTGTTGCAGTTTAGCAACTATGGAAGATCAAGCAATAAGAACTGGACAAGAAATTCAAGAGTCTTCAGGTAGCTGTGATGCTCAGGGGCCTTTCACAATGGCTTCTGTCTTACCAGCTCCTGCCCTATCTACCTTCTTTTTTCCCTACTGACACACGGGAAATGCAAGAAAAAAGAATGCCCCAGAGGTTGCCATCAGCTTTCAACAAGGAACAGCCTCTTTATTGTCTGCAGGAGGCAGTTCTGAAAGGCAAGGAACCAAGACATACAAGTCACGGAGCAAGAGAAGCCCACAGCCCTTGGGCAGACTGCAACAGGCGGGGCAGGAGGGAGGGCAAACCAGCTCTTCCCAGCACATCTGTCTCCGTCTCTGCCTAAGCGAGGAGAAGCTTAATTATCTCACGCTGGAAAATAAAGGAGAAAAAAAAGAGCCTGTCAATATCAGCCTGCTCGGACAGGAGCCCCAAAATCAAAGAGGCAGCTTTGCCCTCATCTCAAGGCGATCTGCAGAGACCTTTGCTTTGCAGCCCAGCCCAGTGGCTGGAGCAGCTTCAGCGCTTGCATCTAAAGGCCTCTGTAATGTGAACAGGTTCCAGCACATCAGCTGCACCACGGTAATTCCCAATGCACGCATCTCCAGCCATCAGAGCCGATAAGCTCCCTCTGCCAGCGTTCCGTTCAAAGAGGGGGGCGTAAGTGTGCACACACGAATAGTCGATGCAAAGCTGCTAGTCTGCTAGTTCACAGCTATTCATTTTGCACCTTCACATTAAGAGCAGGCACACACTTTATAGTGTAAGTAAATCCATATACTTGTGCTAAAAGCCATCACTCTAGGAAGGGGAGCTTGAATGAGCAGGTCTGTTCCAATACACTGGAGATCTGAGGAGTCTGACTCTTGAGTCAGATGCAGGCAGCCATGGATGGAGAGGGTTTGTAATACGCTGGAGTTGGGAAGCTAAATGCCAAGGTGGCCTTAAGCACTGGAAGTTAAATGCAATTCTGCATTTCAGCACCGGGGAGCTCAAAGAAACTATCTTTCCACCTGGGACAGTATTTAATGAGCAGTATGTGTGCTGGTTCTTTCCAGACAGGATTCGGCTCCAGGTGGGCAAAGCTGCACCCACAAAGGATGAATCTGACACCTATGTAGGCACATGTTTCACAGCAAAGTGAATCCGGAGGTGCCCAACACTGCGCTGATTCAGACAGAACCTTCGCTGCCTGACGACACATAAGCTTTCCCTAGTCGTGAAGTGAGAAGCAGAGCCAGGCAGAAGTCAGCTAGGCAAACCTCACGCTGTACGCTCTTCTGAACTGCAGATCTGCGCCCGGCCTTGTCTCCAATGAGTGGATCATTGTATCTGCTGACAGTGATATGTGGACTGTGCTGCTTCTTGGCCTGTGTCCTTCCACGGCGAGTAAGCCAACTGTTTCTCCACTAGACTTCGCAACTGTCTAACACATCTACTAACTCGGCTCCAGAAGACTCAGTACCCCAGTACCCAGGGAGCAAGATACACTCAGTTTTGCAAGGCTTGGCTGTGCTGGCAGCCATGAAGACCAGAAGTGCCTGCGGTGGGAAGTGTAAGACAAGTTTCTTGTTTCTCCATTTAATCTGTCTAAAGCTGAACACAGGTGGATGATGCTTAAGGAGTAATCAAGACCAACTGCCAGTGCACCATTTTATTGTAACACAATATTGCTGCCCCTAATGGCAACACTTAGCCCAAAGCCACTCTGCCAACCAGGGCCTCTGCTCACAGCCCTGTACCTCCTTCCAGCTGCACCAGGCGCACAGGGAATACCGAAAACAACAACAAAAGCCACAGCTTTCACCTTGATGCTAGTGTCAAGACCAGATTTAAGCAAATGTTGTAGTCAGGGAAGTACCTCCTGATCTAGCAAGAGCTCACCTGTGCATGTCCTCTTGTTTTCATGCAGCGTGTAGCCAATCCGACAGCTGCAATAGTAGCCCCCCACGTAGTTGTGACAGTGATGATTGCAGAGGGGTTCACCATCAAACAGCTGTTTGCACTCATCAATATCTAATGGGTGAAACACAGAATTAGGCAACCAATGCCCTTCAACAACACTTTGGCTTGATCTGAGCCTTTGGTTACAGCATCTGCCTCTGTACAATGAGACTGCCTTCTCCCACCTCACACCAGCAGCCACAGTCTATGAGCACAGGGAAGCACCTACCCCACCATAGCTGCGTCTCTTACATCTGCAAGAGGGGCTGATCTCTTACCTTCAGCAGCATAAAAGGCCTCAAAGCCTGTGAACGTTTTCTCATTGGAGTAGTCAGATCGAAACACTACCATGAGGTTGTTATCAACGGAGACGTACGTCTTGTTGCCCGGAGCTTCCTCAGTGTCTGTACTATTGTTTCCACACAACGTAGCCAAGGTCCTCCCACCAGAGCTCAGCTGCAAAATGAGCAGGCAAATCTGTCAGCTGAGCGCAGAGCTTTGTTCTTCCCAACCTGCTGCTGTGGCTTGGAAAGCATGTGTTTAATGGTGTGAGAAAGGAGGCCTGGATGCTCTCCAAAGGTGCTTCTGGAGGTCAATCCAGATCCAAGGACAGATAAGAGAAGGTTTCCCCTATTCTCTGTGACTTAAGCCTATAATTTTGTCTCTTTTTCCTTTCAGAGGCCTACATAAAGCTGTGATGGCAGCCTGGGCTATCAGCACCATGCTTTCTTTATAATGCTCTTGTTAACTTGGCACTCTCAGTGACAATTAGATCTTGGTAAAACCAGAGACCACTGTGATAAAAAGGGTTTCATACACTGACAAATTCAAATGAATAGTAAAAGCTCTCTTTAAACTAGTGACTCACTTGCTCTATGATTCACTTATTCCAGTTCCAGCTCTTCATTTATCTTGTGTTTTTAACACAAGATAAATGTTTTGATACTTGGGGTTCATGCTGTACATGGTAGTGACAGAACTGTGTACTACGGATCTACCAGACATGAGTACTCTGTCCTGCCCAAAGGAAAGTACACAAAGAACAACATGGATCTCAGGAATGGGAGAAACCTGCAACGTAAAACCATGGAAATGAGATCTTCCTAAATGGGAATACGGCTGCCTGACTTGGTTCCATCAGATTCAAAAGTACTGCTGATGCGTTGGTTTTGCATACTCCCTGCATATACAGCTCCCTCTTTAATGTATTTCAGGCCCATACAAACAACAAAACGAATGCAGAGGTAGCATGGCCTCAAATCAGCAACAGGGCTGCCTAGACTAGAGCACACGCTAGCACATGGAGTACAAACCTTTCAGGGACACCGCTGATCACCCAAACACTTCCCAAAGCGCTATCTTTGTTTCATTTACTGAGGTTGTTTCTCATATCAGCTAGCAAACACACCATAGCGAGTGCTACAAGTGCACGTTTAGACAAGCAGACAGTATCTTGTTTAGACTATCACTTACACTTTTATGGTCTCCCACTATACTTTGTGTAAAGCACTACTTGTTAATTTAAAACACACATTGTAACTTCAGCAAAATGAAGCTCAAATGTGGTTTTGGGCAAAATTTCAAACCTTTTGCTTCACGAGAGGGGAACATCAGAATTTTCTGAGCACAAACAACTCAGTTTCAGATGTTCCAACATGACAACCAGTTCTGCTTCCTAGTCCCTGGGGCTCAATAGACATATCATTTAGAAATCAGCCTGAGCTTTACTAGCAGTCTAGAATCAAGTGCTTACCACAGTTATGTTGGTCCTGCATGCGCCCAGGATCAAATGTGCAGAGTTTTTAACAACTTAGCCTGCTACACGTCGCCCTGCCTTACACATACCTTCACATAATCATATTCACACAGGTAGGACAGCTCCAGGTTGAAATGGGTGAAGCAGATGCGGACAGAATATCCCTTGGGGACAGTAATATTCCAGATTCTCTCCTTGTGATTTGGGTAGACATTTGGGAAGTTTGGGGACGTGATCCTCCCGTACATTTTCTGCAGCACAATGCTGCTGCTTACTCCACTGCAGAGCACAGCTAGCAAGACAAACAGCCTGTGTCAAAGGAACAGAGATTAATGCAGAAAGAGCGAGCATCAACTCAGGTCAAATCCCAAAAGCCACACATTCAAGTTGCTGGTCTCAATACCAAATCAGATATCTCAGTACTAGCTGAAAACTTCATGCCCAACACCATTCTTATTTGACAATGGAAGAAATCAGGAGGTATCAGTGGAGTCACACTGTAGTAACATCTAAACAAGATGAGAACCACACTCGTGCCTTCTAAGGCCTGCAGAAAGCCAAGGGGCCAGAGGATCTGAGGAGGTCCCTGCAACTGCACTCACCTCATCGTGTTGCTCTCCTGTCTGAGCCTGCTCTGAGCCCTGGAAAAGGAATCTTTTCTGATGTATTTGCATTTGGGGGTGGATGTATTTATTGTGTGTGCTCCGCTGTGTTTGTCTGGATGTTGAACTCTGATGTTTATCTCCCTTCCGCCCCCTTCAGCCTGCTGAGTTCTGGGAACAGCAACTACTAAAATCCAGGCTTGTGTTCAGGGCACGAGGCCTCAGTCAGTGACAGGCAGAGGCAGACAGAGATGCAGTGGATGGATTACGAATGCTGCAGGCTCTTGGAGGGATCCGTGGTATCGCAACTCTGCAGGAAGGCAGGCAGTGGGAGGAGGTACTGAGTGGGTCCAGACAGTGCTGCATGGGGGAGTGCTGGGAGCCAGGCAACGCTCTTTCCTTGTGTTCAGGGCACGAGGCCTCAGTCAGTGACAGGCAGAGGCAGACAGAGATGCAGTGGATGGATTACGAATGCTGCAGGCTCTTGGAGGGATCCGTGGTATCGCAACTCTGCAGGAAGGCAGGCAGTGGGAGGAGGTACTGAGTGGGTCCAGACAGTGCTGCATGGGGGAGTGCTGGGAGCCAGGCAACGCTCTTTCCCATAATGCAAACAGCATGATACTGGAAGTACAGTCTCTTCCGTTGTCAAAGCAGGAAGGTGTTGAAAACAAAATAAAGGGGCAGATTACAGGATTTCAGAATAGTGAGTCTGATTAGACAGTTCTGTGTAACAGGGCAGCAATATCCAGGCGACACGCTACAGTGCACACAGGCACAAGTTTAAGAGATGCCAAAGTCCTCCAGTTCTCAGCTGCACATTTTAATCCAGTGAAAGCTCATGTTGACTGAAACCTGCTCCATGGATTGCATTTTAACCTGTCCTAATATGAACCTTGCGTTCATAAGCATGGATTGCGTTTTAACCTGTCCATCCTGCAACATCCATAAGGTAAAAAGGCATACTTAATAAATTATGTCTTTTGAACCGGGCTTGCTGCAGAAACAAGACAAAAATCCTCTGTGCACACCTCTGCCTGTGTAATCTAGTTTACTAACTTTTAAAGTCCAATGGTCAATTTCTACCAAATTTGGTAGAAGAGAAGCAGTTCCAATGGTATCAGTGCAATGGAGATAGGCAGAAGAATAAAAACAGGAGTTCCTATTACTGGCGATTCTCTGAGGAAAAAAAACTGAAAAATGAACTCAAATTTATTTTAATCATTTGTGGATCCACATAGGGATTTCACACCACTGTAAGACCCCAGGGAATTCAACTGGGAAAGACAACACTATAGGACATAAAGCTTTATTAATTCCACTGCTTGCAGGCTGCTTCTTTCCAAGTCAGTATTTAGATTTCCCACAAAACTCCTATTCCAGTGCATACAGAGATATGTATAATCACCCTCTAAATTTATAGAGGGTGAAAAGCCAGATATGCTAATGCCAAACTGAGGTCCCACCTTTTCCCTGACAAAAATGGACAGAGAGCAAGAAAAATTATTTGCAGCAGGGAACAGACTAATGCACTGCACATGCAGAAAATTTATACTGAGATATCCTGTAATTAAATGGACACCTTTTGATACTCATTTTGGAACAGCCAAAAAATCATCACCCCAGGCAGTGAAGTTGGTGCTGGCAAGAAAGCAGGAGTTATTACATGAATAAAACTAAAGCCAACAAACCATTTAGCAGATTGCAAACAGAAAACACCATTTAATAAAAGTGAAGGAGAAACCAGTAGCAGTAATAATTAATTGCGTAGCAGCAGTACCTAAAAGCATGGTTAATGGACAAGAACCCAGAGGGGACTAGCTCTTCCCATGACCCATTAGCTGCTAAAATGATCTTATCAACACATGCAAGATGTGGACTTTATACTGGCTGGAAACAAGGGAAGAGAAAGAAAATTTTGCAAAAAATCAATCCATGCTTAACTGGGCTGGTGCTTGATTCCCACAGACATAAATACTTCCAGAAGTATTCCACATCAGGCTTCCTGCTCAGTTCAGTAGCAGAGGCATGGAGAGTCAATTCTCATCTTAGGTCTGAAAAGTTTCTCACAGCCCCAGAATCTGATGAGGCCCCTGAAGCTGATGGTTGCCACCTACCATCGCTAGTAATCCTGGAGACTGAGAAACTGAATGCTTGATGCACATAGTGGTTTTCCTCTGGCATGGTCTGTGGTGAGACAAGACTGCTGTGGTTTTAGTCCTTTGCACCTGATGTGAACAATGCCAAAAACTCTGTCCCCATTTCTTTGCCAGAAACCTTCCACCTCCAAAAGGCCGCTGGGCATCAGCTAGCCAGGTGCAGCAGTATCCCGAGAGCACTGTGACAGCTAACCTCAGGCCCCACAGGTGCTTCTCTTGCCCACAACTTCCCTTTTATCTGCACAGGACTAAGCCAGCCTGAAGGCTGAGTGGACTTCATCCATGTCACTGCAGTTTCCAGATGTCTGTAACCTGCCAAGTTTCTGATCCACTTTAGGAAGATGAGGTGTTATCTGAAATGGCAGATACCTCTTGAGAGGCCCAGCTGTCTTCTTGTGCCCCTATCTCCCTCTGTGCTTGAGGGCTGAGGTAGCACAAAGGCAAGCTGTCATTTTCAAGAGAACCACCAACATGTGTGAAAGCCAAGGTTCAGAGAAAATACTTCCCCTTGGGAAAAAACAAAACTAAAAAAACAACCTTCAGTGGAATGGAGGAATATGGAATGACACAGAGATACTGTAGAGACCTCATATGAGCCCATACTCTCCCTCTGACCCCATACAGTCTCTCAAAATATGCTTTTACTACTCGACAGAGATTTGTCAAGGAAAGGTTTCAAATCTCTCCTGTGACAACAGTAAGTGCAGACAACTAAGCCAGACACATGAATAAATCAGCAATAGCAGAGCTGCTCAGCCAACACAGTGCCCCTTAGGCTGGTACCACTAAGATCCAGAGACAGGATCTCCACTTTCCCTGAAAAACCAGACAGCAGCAAAAAAACTGAAACGATGAGAAGGCTGAAATCAGCTGTGCAGCTAAGGCCTTTATCAAAGTGTGGGAGATCCAGGCTAAGTCCTGAGGTAGCTCTTCAGATTTCCCTCTCACCTCAAGTTTTGAATTTGGAAAAATGTTACCTGAGGTAAATTCCGTCAAAGCTATGTTCCTACAGAAAATGCTCCAGCTGTGACAAACCCTGAGATCCTGTAAAAATTAAGTCAATCCAGTCCAACATCCACTTAATCAAAAACGTCCCTGACAGCTCTATTCTCAAATGGACCATGCAAAACCACACACCGCCTCAGAAAATCATCTTGTGCTGGGGGAGGAAACCATCTCCAGGCCTTTGAGAGGCAGTTCCTGTGTCCTGACAGCAATTCCATGAAAAGCACTGTAATGACTGATCACAGTCAGGACCAGATTATTTCAGATGTAATAAATATGACAGTGAGCATCTGAACATGCCTCCAGATCCAAAACGCAGGTACAGTGCCAAAGCAAGAGACTGGTTAATGAATGGAGGAAAAGAATGCACAGGCCTTCCCGACTTGTAAGATGAGGCGGTGCAGCCATCTAAGATAGCAGTGGCTACCCTGCGTCACAAAGCAGGAGAGCAAATGAGCGTAATAGCTGCTTGCTGTGATCCCCGAAGACATTGCTCCCCACTGCCCCTTATTTCTCAAATGCCAGCTGCCTCCACAGAGCCCTAAGAGATTGCTCGGATGCTTGCTGTTCCGTGGCTAAATCCAATCCTCCTGCATTGAGGGGTTCAGAGGACTGGGGGGAGGATGCAGCATAGGAAAAGGCATTCTGTTTCCTCATTACAAATCAAATAGCGTGACTGACATTAAAAGACAAGCACACAGACGGAGCAAGCAGAGCATGCAGTGGGGTAGGGGGAAGAGCCTGGCTGCTGCGAAACAGGAAAAAAATAATCTTGTCAGGGCAAAAATAGCAGGCAGAGAAAGATCATGCAACAGGGCAAGATACTTTCTCTCTTCAGTTTGGGTACACTTTCCTCCTTCCCACACTCTCTACTGCTACCTGACTGTTTTACATTCTGTTTGCAAAGATGGACTCCAACTGCTATAGAGTCCTAAGGCACATTTCTCCAGCAGCGAAAAAGTGACTGGACGTGTCCTCTCCACTCTGCACTGACTGGCTTTCACAC
>KL271063.1:13085-25866 GCA_000699545.1 Podiceps cristatus
AGCCAGTGCCATTCTACAATGTTATCCTCATCTGAAAGCACTCAGATCTGAGCTCAAATTGTCTAGGAAGGTCAACAAAAACTCTGAGTTAAAGATACTGGTTGACAGCTTTGCTCCTCTGGCATGAACAGAGCTCTCAAAACGAACAGTAACCGTCATCTGTGTGGGGCTGGTCTTAGACTGAGAAACATAACCTCTCCAGGAGCACCACAAAGCTCAGAGGGCAAAGCACATGTCTCTGAACATGTGCGTCAGTGCGCACGCACGAATGCATATGTTAGAGACCACACACACACACAATTTATATATTATGTATGTGTACACAATCAAAACAATAGTGTCCAAATACCTGTAAAACTTCTGTTCAACTACACAGCTGCAGAATGCAACAGCACGTAATTTTCATGTTGCCAGCCCATTACAACTACTGCAAGGATGCACGTGTGTGTCTGCTCTCCGAATTCCAGGGCAAACCCCTGCACCTCACACACTCATCCCCTTGGGGAGAGAATATGGCAGTACACAACTAAGAGATGCTGGTCACATTACTCTGCCTTCTCCCAGAAAAAAACTCCCACTCTGCCATGGGGAAGACAGCTTAAGAACTGCATAGGTTAGAAGCTCTTTTCTCCTTGCCTGTCTCCCCAGTCCCATTAGCCTGGCTCTCAAAAATCTAACTAGCTTGCAAAGCTACTGCCTTGCTCCCACCCACATCCTGGGTAGCTGCAGCATGTCTGCTGGGCTGGCTCCAAGCCTGTGACTTCACTGGAGCAGCTGTTTGTGCTGGGAAGAGAATTCGGTTACAATTCAGACACAGCTAGAGCCAAAGCTACAAAATACACTGCTGTCTTCTCTCCAAGCAAAGATGCTATGCACGTTACAGGCACAGCCAGCACACTTTCCGTGGGTAAGCCTGCCTCCAAACAGCTAAAAGGAACAAAGGGGATGGGTGAGTAACACACGTCTAACATGTATTTCTTGTCCAACATGAAGTCTCAAAGCAGGGAAAGCAGACTGGAGGTGACAACAAAGAAAAGTGAGCAAAATATGACAAATCTCTGTACTAGAGGACACGAAGACCAACCAAAGATGAGCCTATCAGGAACTCCCTATTAGGAATTGAGTGGGGCTAATTAAAAGCCTCCCCTCAACCTATCATAGCCTCATTCAGCAAGCATACTGGCCTTGCAAAGTAATTAGGAGACTTTTCAGCTCCCAGAACAGCACCCAGGAATGACAGTATCATTTAGAGAGAGTAGTTTGGGGTTATACACCTGCCACGATAACTGGAAGGCCTGGAAAGTCACTTGCTGGCTTAGAAAAGGCTATTAGCATGTGCCATTCCCTCCAGCGCATGGTCTCCAACAAGAGGAGACACTTGAGCGGTAGCCTCTGTCCAAAATCATTCTTTCTCAAGGCAGAACTGAAAAGCAAGCTTGGCAGAACAGTACTGATCTCCTGCTGGAGTTTCCATATAATCCTCCACTGTTATATCCTTTCTTAAAGAAAGCTTAAACCCTTTTCTCTCTGCAGAACTGGACTCTGCAGAGTACAGGAACCACCACTAAGTTTGGGATGAAGCCTTGTTTTCCAAAGAAGGGGAACCCAGACTTTGTCTTTCACACCAAAACCACAGCAGACAGGTTGCTCTCAGCTGAGAGCACAAGATCTGCCTTTGGAAGTCAGAGCTTGGCTACTTGTCTCTATTTCCATCTCCCTTCAATTTCTTCACTCTTGTTTCATAACTGCTCTTCCCCTACTTGTAACAATTAACACTGAAGATCTATATTTACCTCCTAAATGTGTAACTTGCTGAGACTGGAGCAGACAGTAAATTCCCGGGGCTCTCTGCCCCCTCATGAAGAGGGAGACGATGAGAAACATGCTGAAGAATAGGTTTCAACAGCATTATGACTGGAAAATTCATTAAACCCACTTGCAACAGGATCCTTGTCCACATATACATTCAAATGCATTTTCTACTCACCCCCGTTCAACCCAAAACCATTTTTCACTATTTCTCTTCCTCTGCAATTGTCCATAAGCTCAATTTTTTTCTAACAAAGAGGCTATTACCCCACTAATCCAGATAAACAGTAAAACCAGCCCAAAGCACTCCCCAAATTAAGAGCTACTGCTCAGACATTTAGAGTTAGTATGATACATTGAAATGGACAAATCTTCCTTCTGGCTAAATCCTTCACTGAATATACACAACCTCATTCCTGCCTTGGAGAAAATAGATTGAAGGCCATGTCAGAGCCAACAGTCGCATCAATCAGAACCCAGATATTAAAATGCCTGTAACACTCCAGGAAAAAACCAAAACCAAACCTACCAGGCAACCAGCTGTGCTAAACTTTTGCTTACCACCTCAATGGAATAATACACCTTTCCCAACTATTTCAGATCAACCCCCCTTCAAAGATGTCTTGGATCGCTGATTGTTCTCCTCTCTTTGAAGGAGAAATTAGGGATAAGCAAGGTACCGCCTAGATGCATTGCCTTTTACAAAGACTAGCCTTATCGATCTTATTTTTAAGGCAGGAGTATCAAATTTGTTTCTGCCCAGAAGAACTGGAAGTGTTCCAACTCAACAGTGTCTTTCAGTCTAGATCTAAACTCACTTTTGCCAGAATTCCACCCTAAAGCTCTTGTTTCTTGCCCCCAAGGGAAAAAAAACCTAAGCCCACCAAAACGCAGGGCAGGAGTTCTGTGCTGCACGGACACTTTACTCCTCAGCTTCTTGGCTCATTTTTGCTTCTTTCACAGAAATCTTCACAAAGTGATAACCAGCAAACATCCTCTGCTCCTGTGTGCTTTTGCTCTGGGCAATGTCAAACACTTGGATTTGACGTGAGATTGCTATTGTCTCATAGAGATATTTAACTTTGTCTTTTAAATTAATGGGACTTACCAGGGCTTCCTGCTCCTCACTTTTCAATGATTATTGCAATCGACAACACTGACGTCTCTGTAGGAGTCATGGCTAAAGCTTGAACAATAGACTCTGCAAAAAGAAAACATCATTTAAATACAGTTTTCAACAAAACACAATTAAGCAGGAGGACTACAAAGGAGGAGTGAACTTGTGCCAACACAGCACTGTATTCTGTCTCATAAAAATCTGCATTTCAGAGATAGGCTGAGCTATAACCTGACTGCACAAAAACAAATTCTCAGGTGTTGTCACTCAAATACTCCTTTGATTAAGAAGCTACCAGACTGCTGACCATATGTGAGTACGTACATAACTTTTTCACACCTGCTGGTCATATTGCCACCTGTTTTTACCTACTAACAGCAGGGCCACTACTTGTTGAGCCTCAAAGCTGTACACAAAAAAGCCCACTAGAAATCGTTGACATACCCTGGAGGCACTGGGCCTGCTGGCAAGTGAAGGAAGACATGGTGAATGCTACAGCCCTCTAATTTAAGATTAGGCAGGAAGTCTATGAAAGTATATCCTAAATTGTCCCAGCCATAACATCTGCCGGTGACTTCTGCTAGCCATCAAACAGCTTACTTTGCTCCAGCAATGCTCAGCTCTACCAGAAAGGCAAACAAAATCATCTGGCTACATGCAGAGTTAACTTGGTACAAGGCTACTATATCTAACACGGATTCCAACCTGAACACCAAGGCACTGGCAGCAGAGAGTACTTAAGGGTTTTAGTCAAGCTCTGAGCCTCCTTAGCTAACAATTAAAACTAAAAGAAGAAACTCTGGGGGGTCAAAATGAAAATACTTCAGGTGCTCTTCTGTGGGGCAGGCAAAAGGGAAACAGTCTTGCTACAGCATGTATTTATCTGAAGTGGCAAAAGCAATACAGAGCCACCAAACAGCCAGCAAATTAAAAGATCATTGCATGTAATTTAAATCTTTGGCTGGGATCCCCTGAGGCCCAGTAAGAAGAATCTCTGAGGAAAGGAAGATATTTTGTTTGATGTATGTTAGCAAGGAGGAAACCGAGCCAGAGCACTAGCACGGCTGGAAGAATTATTCTTGCTGAAGTCTGATTACTCTAACTTGTCTGTTAGCTTCTGCTTAGCAGCACTGTAATGACCCAAAATTGCAGCTGACAGATTGGTGCTGAGAGTTTGTCTCACTGAGGCTACCGCATGTGGATGGGCCATTACTCTTTCAATTTTGGCCTATGATGCATGTTAACGTATATTAGGCTTTTCCATATGGTGCTTTTTAGCCTGGTGTCCAGGGCAGCTGCCTGGGCCTCTGTCCCCACCCACATGCTCAGGCCCTGTCTAATGAAAATGGATGACGGCCCCAGCTTAGTAATGGGACACAGATGGACCAAATGGTTTTTCGCTTTGAAACATATTTTCATTTAAGAAAGTCTCCAAAGACTGTGAGGTTTTTATTCCTGTATCACTGTAATATTCTCTCCTAATACACTGCAATCTTCAGACAGATGAGGAATTCAAAGTTGCAAACTTTCAGTTTAACTGGACCTGGAAGTCTACAGACCAATGTCCTATTCTAGTACTGCTATGCCGCTGGTGGCCTTGACGGTCACATGCATGCTCTCTCACTTTCCTCCTCTTCTATCTCACCTCTTCTACTCATACTAAAAGATATTCAGCATGAGAAGCAGCATTTTGGGGGGCAGACCTTCAGTTAAAAGAAGGCCTGACAGGCTGTGGAACCAGCCTCAGAAGAGGGACTGTCCTGCCTCCTGCAACACAGGAAGTAATGACAAATTACACAACTGCTTTACTATTACGAAAGCCTTGTGCAGACATAGCAAAAGGAGCCTCCACAGCTACACATGAGAACACATGACCGGGGGGAGTGTGCAATGGCCATGGCAATCAAGGGTCATCGCCCAGCAGGACTCCTCATTCTTCAAGTTACTCTTCTTGTTAATAATATTTGTATTCCAAGAACAAATGGGCCTAAGCAGAGTCCAAATGCCAGAGGAGAGTCAAATGCTTCCACAAAACTTGTGGGAAAACAAAGCTCATCTTTTAAATGACACCAGTGTAGCACCATACACTCATCAACAAATGTGCAGAGTTAAGGTATGCAGCAGGCAAAAACATCTGCTGCAAGATGGGAGCCATCTGTATGTTGGGCCAAGTGTCCAGTGCCGTAAGTTGCCACTGCAAGCCTATAGCCCAGTACTGTTTTGTAAGCAGCATTTCACACACCTCTAATGCTAACTTGCTCTTGGTGGGCAGCCTGGGCATCTCGTACTCAATTCCATGCCGAGCAGACAGGACTCGGCTGCAGCCTGCATTGCGACAGTGATCTGAGAAGCCACACAGAACAAGCCCCGCTTTGCTGACTGCTTTGGTGACCCACTTGTCCTGTGGTACACCCTCTAGGAGATGGAGTTCCCTCGCGCTCTCTGCCTGCCCTCTGCACTAGGAAGTTCCCAAAGGATCATGAGGCTGTCTCCAACCTTCCAAAGTACTCCTTGTTATTTATGGTTTCTGGCCTCGTGCTAAATCTTTTCAAATAATTTGGAAATAATCCCCTTAATGCTAGGGCAGTGTTTGCCCATGACATCTCATTTACCAGGCAGTCTATCTTCCCAGAGAGGTGAAGCCTAATTAAATGTTTTTGAGGGACAGGGCAAGTGTCCGTACGTGTATGTGTGAAAATGGGATGGGACTGAGGAAAACAATTGTCGTTGAATCTCTCAGCCTTCATTACGATCCTTCTTTTAAGTGCCAGCTCTGATTTATGGCCTGACATTCAGAGGTGGTGAAGGCCTGCAGCCAGAACTGACCAGCTGTCAGAATAGGGCTTAGAGAAACAGGAAACATATTAACCTGTCTCTCTGCCTGCCTAGATTCTGCAACTGATACAGGAGCTGACAAAGATGGGCTGTTCTTCACAGATTACTTCCACGGAGAGCATTGCTTGGGGCTGTGACTGTTCAAAGGTGGAGACACCCAAAACTGTGTGAAGATTCCCCGGGTGCAGTAATTTGGACATAGCCATATCTTGTGCCCCAAGAGAGAGACTTCCTGGATTGTGGTCCCCACCCTCCCGCTTGCTTCCTGCAGGATCTTTGATACATTGGCTGGTACTTTGGTTTGTCTCCTGTTAAAATAGGAATGGTCATTCTTGTTTCATGCACAAAATGTTGGCAAAAGTGGATCATCTCATGAAGACTCCTTCATGAAAACTAGTAGTTAAATAAAAATGGAAGCAACTACTTATCTTAAAAGAAGAATACATAAATACAGACATGCACCGCCACTTTCTCCTTGCAGTAATAACAGTAATTCCGTATTTTATACTAAGCCACTGAAATAACATAAGATCGACAAAATGCAAGCCTGCCTGTGCTAAATGGTTAAAGGGAGAAAGAACATTCCCTTACCTCACTCTACTGAGTTTAGGTACCCTCTCACACAGCTTCTGAGTCATACACTATTTAGACAGCTTTGCAATATGGAGACATACCCATTTTTATTCTGGAATAGAGCAAAAGGCCACCAGTGGCATATCTTCTCAGTTATTCTACTTCTAGCCCGCTCTGTCCCATGGCATGACAAGCTGCCTTCCAGCACTGAACAGGGTTCAGTTATTCCTTTCGGAAGAGCAATAATAAGGCACTTTCCAGCCCGCTGGCTCCCAGCAGTGGGTAAATTCATCAGTTCACAGACGAAGATGAGCATTGTTAGCAAGCCAATATTTTAGAGCACAAAGACTGCTGTGTGCTCCCCATGGTTCTGGGCTCCTAAAGTGTAAATCCATGGCTTTTTAGGCAGCTGCAGCTCCCTGTCTGTACACCTGCACCTAAGCTTCTGGCAGGGCACCTCTCACCATGGCTCCCAGCAGTGGGTAAATTCATCAGTTCACAGACGAAGATGAGCATTGTTAGCAAGCCAATATTTTAGAGCACAAAGACTGCTGTGTGCTCCCCATGGTTCTGGGCTCCTAAAGTGTAAATCCATGGCTTTTTAGGCAGCTGCAGCTCCCTGTCTGTACACCTGCACCTAAGCTTCTGGCAGGGCACCTCTCACCATGGGACTGATTTACGTCTGACTAGATTAGCAGCACAAGGCCAAGGATGGAGGCAGAGCTCTCAGAGAAAAAAAGGCTTGCATGGAAACACAGCCTGACCTCTGTGTTTCACTCTGAGCGGGGGACTCCCTACACAGAGTCTTGTCCCAACTGGAAGAGTTAAAAGCTCTGTATAAAATATTATCGCACAAATACTCTCCCTTTCTCTATTAATTAAGCTGCTTGTGCTAGGTTCGGTTGACCAGTACACCCAGTGCTATCTAGACAATCTGCTCTTGTTCAAATACATAAAGTCACAATAAAACCAGATTTGAAGACTCTTCCTTCTATGCAAAAATGATTAAATCTACAATGTGTCTAAAATGATGGACTCTTAACTCACCATCTAAGGGACCAGAAGTCTCCTGCACAATTTCTGGAATGTACAAGCCAGGAGTGGGCAGCTTTCCACAGCCATAAATTCTTGGCTGCTGCTTCTCTGTCAAGAAGAGACTAAAATACACCAGCCAAGCATGACCCAGTGAAATTGAAGCCATTTTTAAAAGCAGACTTACCTAGACCATCAAACAATCTTACAACAGGAAGTAGGTCTGACCTCAAGCCAAATTCATCAAGGGCCCAGCTGTAACAATTGCTTTTGTATTTTTTTTTTTTTTTTACACTAAACATTAATTAGTTTAAAACAAGAGTCTTCCAGGTCCCCAAGGTACTGCTAGAACAGGAATTCCTCATTCCCAGCTGAATGCCCTGAGCCCAGGGAAACAGTATGCTCTCTCCTCTGGCACAGCCATTTATTCCCTGTGCGCTGTGGTCCTGCTACACAACAACCCTTATCCAGCCCAGCCTACCATTTAAGACTAAGACATTCTCTGGGGAGGTGGAAGACATGAATTTGAATTGTTCAGACTTCCTTCACCCCCCAAACTCTTCCTCTGAGACTTTCTATGAGCCCTACATAATTTTAACAAGTAGGAAGCAGACATGCTGGAAAGTTTGAATCTAGATTCAAACAACTTTCTCTAAAGCTCCCATCTTAAGGGACTGAAATGCTGGCTTTTCTCTTCAAAGTTCCTATCTTAAGAGACTGAAATGCTAGCCTTTTTTTTCCCTCGCCTAGTACCTCCCTCCCAAGGCTGCAAAATGAGATACAAATCTAAGAGTGAGAGTTCAGTAAGCTCCAAAAGGGCTGGAGTCAGTAAAGAGGAATACACAGATCAGATATGCCTGTTACAAGAAGGCTCACAGGCTCAGCACAGGTAGTTAAACTGATCTCGCTTTGCATGGGGTACATCTGCTCCTCAGTAGGCTGGGTTACAGGCTGATACCTTCTAGAGTCTCTGGTTGTATTCCCAGGCTTCTGCAAAGGGCTTATTCACACAAGCTGATTAGCAGCAGTGTGCTGTTCTCCATTAGCTCCTGTCTCGCTTACATGACACAGCCTCTTTGACTCCCAAATGTTTCCTGCTTTAAAGGCTCAGTGATTAATATGAAGTAAAAAGCAACGTTAACCACAACCGATATTCTGCAATAACAGTCTGTCAGAATCTTCATTCTGAAAGCTTCCCCCTACGCTGACGAGTCCCAGTTTGCTGTATGTCTCTCAACAACTGATTTTTACCTACCTGCACTTCATCATCTACTGCTTTAGTGGCAACTCTGACTATAACTCCTTCTGAATCTCTGAAGAAAACTGCATCTCTTAAATCCTTGTTGGAAGAGCAGAGAGCACCTTCTGATTTACCATCTCTCAGGCATTTATAGCATACAGACCTTCACACTACAGTTTCACCAAAAAGCATAACACATTGATACTGCCTGCCCTTCTGACCTTATCTACAAAAACTAGTGCTCTGGCAACTCCCTTTTGCTCCCTGGCATCCTCCTCTCAAATCCCTACAAGTTCTATCAGGGCTTAGCAAAGACAGGAAAAATCCACTGTGTAAGACATCCTCCCAATTCACCAAGACGTCATTTGTACTCAGGACTTCCTATGTTGCACATGTCCTACATGAAGCTACTGTACTTTCCGAATAGTCAAGGTAATAGCTTCTTTCACTGGGCAGTCTCCATGGAATATAAAACGCATTTACAGCCTGCTGTTGCCAAGGGTTCTGTGAATACAGGAGCTCAGAGAAGTAACTGAAGTTAAATCTTCAAAGCTCACAAGTAAGAGAGACTTTCAAGACTCAGAGAACAAGGTCACTGAACAAACTATTTACAGTGAGTAACAAGCAGACAGTGAACAAATGCCTTACTGGACCTGTGTTATTCTTCCACTCAAGAAAACCTAGTGTGGCAGGAAAGTCAGCAGAGCCACAGGCATGTACATGTGGCACCACGGTTAGAACATGACACACAGCAATGTCTCTTGGATTAGTATCTCCCACCACCAAGCCCAAGGCATTAAGGCAAATCTCTTAGCCCATACTGCCAAGAAAGATAAAAGCAGTGCTTCTGTGTCACAGGCATGTTGTCAAGTTTGTTGCCATCTAAACCACCAACTTATCACATGAAGGCTGTCAAAACAAGCATCCTGTCAGAACACATTCTGTGAGCCACTATATGACCAAGAGCAACAGCAGAATTCACTTGACTCAGTGGAGAAAAGACTCTTCTTCAGTGCAAACCCAGTTACTCCTCTCCCAGTTTGTATCAGACTGCTTATATGCCATCAACCTCAAAACAGAGGGTTTTTTTTAAATAAATGGACTCACTGTTTTTCAAACACACATTTAGAAAAGATACCCTGTGCAACCTTACGCTCCATTCTCCCTGCAATCCTAGGTTTGACCTTAATTTTCCGTAGCTGTAATCAATGCTAATGGTGCTTCACAGGCCACGTATCATTTGAGAATGACAGACACAGGACCACCAGACTAGGCAGTACTGTTCTGTTCCCATTAAATCTAACTCTAGTTGCCAGCCACCTGCAGACAGACAGTATTTTTGTGGTCTGGTCAGACTGCAACTCTATCCTTGTCTGAGGTTGAAGATGCACACAGTGAAGTATTGATTTCCTGCTAGCTTACCTGACAGTATGTATTAAAACAAGATCTTCACTACTAAAAGCACGTACAAACCATGGAGGTTACTAAATTTCAAATTAATACCTCCCGAGTTCCTCTGTTGTACCTGTCCATATATTCACATGGTTTGATCTCAGAATAAATGAGATTTACTCTGTTTTCATCGAGAAATAAGCTACCTTGGACTACTTCACATTTATCATGGGGTAGGATATGCACACAGAGTTACCTCTGGGTACTGAATATGCTGTAGGTTCACAGCCGAGTTTGTTCCCATGATAATTTCTTCAGTGGCCTGCAGTTTGATGCATAAGCATGAGCTAGCTTGAGGTTAAAAAAAAAAAAAATGAAACAAAACAAAACCCCAAAACACAAAACTGTGAATACCACTGGACCGTGCATTGAATTAGGTGATGTATACCTTCTGGCATCTTTTTTTACTTTTTAATGTGTCTTTTTCATTTAAAAAAAAAAATGGACATAGCCCATAGGTATTACCCACTTGCTCATACGCATACACAATTATTCTGAGCTGTGACAAGATTTTAAAATGCATTGGCTATTGCATCTGAAAAAGAAATAACATACTCTTCCTCCTTTCTACTTGACATATACCATTATAAGACTCTCAATTCTTTTGTAAAATTTAAACAGAAAATGCCCATATACAACTCATTATTTATAACCCTTCATTAAGCCCCTCCCACCAAATCTGATTTATCATGCTACATTCCCTAATACTAGACGCCGTCATTAGGCAGGATCTCTCATTGCTTCAGCCTCAGCACACTGACTTACCAAGGAAACTGCAAAATTAAATCCAACTCAAATACTGATTTCAGCACTGATGAAAGATGCTTCCTCAACTGTGCTGGCCCCTGTCCACAGCACGTGCAGTGGTGATGCAGGCTTCCTGCTTGGTGCTCAGCCAGTGTGCCTCAGCCCACATTGGCAGGAACCATCTGCAGGGATGGAAGAAGAGTTCAACTTCCAAATTTACTTCCAACCTTGAGAGCAGCCAGACTACTCTCTCCTCCAGGAACCACTAAATAATACAGCATACATAGCTTGCTGAACAGGCAGTCTGTGTTAGGGGCAATCCCTATGTCCATGTGCTGGGGGTTTTCTAATTTTCACTACACATTGTCTTGAACATTATTATCATGGCCAAGATTTAATGGTGGATAATAAGACAACTCTTATGAGAACACTTCTAAGGTACTAGCATCCTGGTTGGTCTCATATTGCTACAGAGGTCTTAGTAACAATAATGGCTATGATTAACTCTTGTACAGTACTTGTCACCCACGTATTTTAAGAAAAATTACTGAAAGTGACAAGAGCTATCACCTCATTTTAAAGACAGGGAAACTGGGGTATTGAAAGGGAGGTAATGATAAAATGTGAATGCCAGCAGCAAAGTGAGGCACAAAAACAGGTCTCCTGCATCCTAGCTGGGTGCCCTAGGCAACACAGTCGGAAAGCTCCATATCCCATTACCCATATACTGAGTTGCTGAGTTCCCCCAGCAAGGATCTTATTTTTCATTATGGAGTAAAAAATAAAACACACCATGGGGCACTAACTCCTCCTGCAAGACAGAGAGACACAGACAGAAATTTCTATGGCTAACACCACAGTGAAAATTCTGCCTGGCACAGAGCAAAGCGGCAGGAGCAAGCCAGCAGTCTAGGTGCAGGAGTTGTATCACTCATTATTCAGGGAGAATGGGGGAGTTTGAAGCATTACTTCAACTGTAAGAACACAGGCTGGCTGCTGATTAATCCAAAATGTTGCTGTTGAGATAAACGACCTTGTGGTCACTGGCCTCCAAAAACAAAATGTAAAGGTTCAAAAGCAAGCCACCACAAGTAACTACCTTCTAGCTCTCACCCGTGGCCAGTCAGGCCTTGGGAGATGGGCACAGTAACATACAGCTCATGTCTGCTATTTTGTGTGGTCATTCCCAGCACGGTAACATAGCTCCAAAACTCACCTTGGTAATACTAAAGAATTAAAGCACAGTAACTGATTTTTTTTTCCCCAGCATGCAAGACCAAGGCTTCAGTAGCCTCCTTTAGAAAGAAGTATCTGTGGCAAACTCAAACATGTCTGCCTTTCATATCTCTACACTATCTGTCAGTTCTAAAAATAAGGTTCAAAAAGCTCCTCAGCAAGGCAAAAGAAATAAAGCATCAGGCCGTACTATTCTCCACACAGTAAACAGCAGCCAGGAAAGAGAAATTGGGTGGTTTGGGTTTGGTTTTTTAAGCAAGATGACAAGACACCAAGAAACCATGACAGAACCAGAGCAGAGTCAGAGCTGCTGACCCCAGGATCACAGCCAGTTTATTTCAACCAGTTTCAGATGCAGAGCCCAGCATCTCAGATGCACATGCAGCCCCAGAGCACCCCAAAAACTGCTCTGGAGATACCTGCTGGCTAACCAAAGTGGGCCAGGGCCAGGCTCTGGGCATGTCTCCCCCTCCCACATCCCCAGCAACCCCCAGTTGCAGACCACTGCCCAGGTGCTTCACTCAGCCATCCCCAAGTCACTGCCAGCATGGAAAAGAGCACAGGGCACTGCTCCCATCCCCGGGACTAAACCATCCACTCCATATCGTGGCACAGGACCATATCCTGATCGGGGGATAGCACAGAGAGCTCTCCCCGCGGGACACAACCCCTGCCTCCCAGCGCCTGGGCCTCACCTCACCCGCCCACCCTAGCACACAGGGGATACGCACACCCACCTG
>JMFS01065205.1:0-17486 GCA_000699545.1 Podiceps cristatus
GGCTGTGTGGTGCTTAGTTGCCAGCTGGAGCTAAACCATGACAGGCAGAAAAAGGAAGACTAGGAATAATGTGGGCCCACTGCTGAATGGGGCAGGCTCCTGGTGACAAACAACATGGAGAAGGCTGAGGTACTCAATAATTTTTTCATGAATCCCAGGCCCCAAGACTCATGGGAAAGTCTGGAGAAAAGAAAACCTACCATCTGTGGAGGAGAATCAAGTTAGAAAACACTTAAACCAACTGAACATACCCAAGTCTCTCAGACCTGTTGGAATGCACTCACAAGTGCTGAGGGAGCTAGCCAATGACACTGTGACGCCACTTGAAATTATCTGTGAAAGACTGTGGTAATCTGGAGAGTTGCTGAAGACTGGAAGAAAGCAACTGTCACCTCTATCTTCAAGAAGGGCAGGTTCAGGGAACTGCAGGCTAGTCAACCTTACCTCAGTCCCCAGGAAGGTGAGAGAGTAAATTATCCTGCTAACCATTTCCAAAAACATAAAGGATAAGAAGGTGACTGGGAACAGTCAGCACGGATTTATGAAGGGAAAATCATGCATGACGAACCTGATAGGTTTCTATGATGAGATGACTGGTTTGGTGGATGAGGTGAGAGAAGTGAACATTATTTATCTTCACCTTAGTAAGTCATTTGACACTGTCTTCCATAATATCCTCATAGACAAGCTGATGAAGTATGGGCTAGAGAAGCAGACATCAAGGTGGACTGAAAATTGTCTGTGATGAGCAGCACAAAGTCAAGCTGGAAGATGGTACGTAGTGATGTACCCCCAAGGGTTAATAATGGGGCCAATCCTGTTTGACGTCTTCATTAACCTGGATGATGGGAGAGAGTGCATCCTCAGTGAGTTTTCAGATCATATAAAACGGAGAGGAGTGGCTGATACAACAGAGAATTTTGGTGCCATTCAGAGGGACCTCAACAGGATGGAGAAATGGTCTGACAGGAACCTTGTGATGGTCAACAAAGGGAAGCACAAAGTCCTGCACCTGGGGAGGAGCAACAAGTACAGGCTGGTAGCACAGGGGCTGAAAAGCAGCTTTGCAGAGAAAATCCAGGGTGTCCTGATCAACACCAAGTAGACCATGATCCAGCAATGCTCCTGTGCAGCAAAGAAAACCAACAACCTCCTGGGCTGCATTAGTCAGAGCATTGCCAACAAGTTAAGGAAGGTCTTTCCTTTCTACCCACCCCTGGTGAGACACATCTGGAGTGCTCCTTCCAAGTCCTGGGTTCCCCAGTAAAAGAGAGACAGATCTACTGGAGTGAGTCCAGTGAAGTGACACAGAGATGATTAAGAGCTTGGAGCATCTGTCATACAAAGAGAGGCTAGAAAGTTGGGACTGTTCATGCTGGAGCAGAGAAGGCTCAGGAGGACCCAAGTCTAGTGCATATACCACCAGACTATTCTCAGAGGTGCCCAGTGAGAAGATAAAATGCAATAGGCACAAGTTAAAATACAGAAAATTCCATTTAAAATTAAGAACAACCTTTTATTGTGAGGGTGGCCAAACACTGTACCAGGTTTTCCATAATGCTTCTTGATCATATGTCCTTAGGTATTGACAACCTGACTGGACATGATCCTAAGCAACCTGCTCTGGCTGACCCTGCTTTGAACATGGCATTGGACTAGGTGATGCCTTCCTACCTCAACCATTCTGTGATTCTGTATTTAAAATGTTCAACACTGACAATTATTGTAAATTCACTTTAAAAATATCCTGTGAGAGCCTTTGAAGTAGTCAAATAATTAGATATGTGATACTAATTATCAAGAAGTATGTTAAAGTAATACAAAATTAGAGTGAACATAAATTTGCTTAAAATAATCTTGTGAAATAAAATGCTAAATTAACTTTTAAGCATAAATCTTAAAGATTACTTAAATTTAAAGAACGTAGAAATATTTTAAATAATATTTACCAAAAAAAAGTATCCTTTTAGATAGTACTAAAAAGATAAAATCACCTTTAATCAATACCCTAAATACAGTCAGCTTTGGGAAATTGACCTTCCTACAAACCATCTGGATTTCAACTCTCACTACATTTTAACCTAAATTAGATCTGTCTTGAAGGTAGTGTGGTCTGTAAAGAAAATGGTATGGACATAAAGCACTCCATTTGTTGTCTGTTTCTTTCAACAATGGGAAAGTTATAGGCTATGGGCAGATACGGGCAGATATTTCTTCTTAAGGTGCTGAAGATAGGAGTTTTCTGGGTGACAAAGTCCATCTAAATCCATTTGAGAGGCTGTTCATTTACAATTCATTCTCTGGGAAGGAACTTTTCTTTCTATCCAGTTGTAATTATTGAATATTTTAGTCTTTGTATGATGACGTATTTGATATATGCTAAGGGAAACAGTATACTGAGTTATGCAGACTATGACATACTGTGTTAGATTTTGAGATACTGTGCCAATATCTAACCTAAAAATGTATTTTTTTTTCTTTATGGCATCAATGTGTCTCCTGCAAGCAAAACCCCATCAAACTTCAGAAATAGAAAAAAAGTGTCCTTTTTATCAAAACCTGAAATTTTCATGTAATTTTCTGACTGATTTAAAGAACTACTGATGAAATGGTTGAAGAAACATATGAGAATAGATTTTACTTAGATGGTTGGTTCATTTTCTGTTATCAGTAGCCTGTTTAATTTGTCAGAAAGTACCTAAGTACATAAGGTCTTTAAGAATGGAATGTTTACAGGTTAAATTAGGTTAAATTAGGTTAATTAGGTTAAAATGATATAATTAACCAATTATCACAGTTAACTGAGTCACAGAAATTACTGATGAAGAAAGCCTATTAGATTATTTTGCTAGTCTGCCTGCCAAAGCAGAAGTACTTGCAAGACTGTTTCTCACAACACTATTTCTAATGGAGTTTAAAAGACATTATAAAAGGTGAACTTGTTTCAGGCTCTCAGGAAACTAATGAGTGGAGTTCCACAATCCTACATTTGCAGGAGTCTTTCAAATGTAAGGCCCTGACTTTGCAAATATTAATGCACTGAGTCAGTTTGTGTGTACTGAGTTAAGTGCGTTCACTAATATCAGCTGATGACAACCTCTGCCCTTTAGATTTAGTGCTGCATATAGTCCCTAAGAAACACTTTTCCCAGCTTTTCTGGGGAGTTTTATTTACAGTTAAAACATTGAAAGTTCAAAATAAAAATACAGTTGCTCTATTGTAAATGCTTATACATTTATGATCTGAATAAGGACAGGAAATTGTTTTTCATGAGAAAAACAATTAAGAAAGGAAAAGAAACAGGAGAGGAATTACGCATATTCTGCAATGAAATTTCATTAAGCAAGAGTAGAGATGATGTGCATCTGAGGACGTAAGGACCATTTTTATTTTAGCTGCAGATAGGATTAAAATAGTCATCAGATGCTTTAGCTGCTGTGTGCTAGCCAGCCTCATACTTTGAGATAATTGCAATTCAATAGAAATTGAACTGGATGTTCGGGGGTCATAGCTGAGTCTGAAGAGTGTTGGTGGGTGTAAGTTATAAATTGTGACTCTTGCTTAACCTTCTAGTGGCAGAATAATGTGGATAGTGTGAAGTGGTATTCCAAAGAGAGGTCATTTGAAATATAGCTCAGAAAATACTGATTTCAAACAAGGGATATGGTTCTCACGGCTGGCTATGAAAATCTGAGCTTCTCTATGGTTGCATCATCAACCGTTAGACATAAATACAACTCTAGGCCCAGGAAATTCAGTAAAAGTCATACTCCTTCCATAGAAGGTACTGTAATATCAGATTCTGCTTTTTAAAACTTTAGTTAGGAAACAGCTAGATTTCAAGGACAAGGAGGGTCTGAAAGTATTTGGAAATGAAGATAGTCTTCGCGTATTACTGTTCAAACTCATGTAACGTGCACTGAATCATTTTCTACTCTTTGTAGAAAAGATCACGTGGTGTTTCTCAACAGATTACCAATAGAAGTTGAACAGATTTCCTCAGTGTTTAGAATGTGAATCTGACTCTGATTCTCCCGGTCTCTCTTTTGAACATGTAAAAGATAAACATCTCAGTAACATCAGTGTAGGCAAGTACAAATAAACAATTCCATGTTTTCCAAGATATTCCATATTTCCTCCAGTGGTGAAGACTATTATCTTTTACCTCAAGAAGAAAAGTAAGCTGTTATGTTTCTAATATGTAAGACCACACAGAAGACCTTTGCAGAGAAAGTTGAATTCAGAGATTTTCTGGTATGATACCTGGGAAGGGACTGTTTATCATAGCTGGTGACACCACTGACAGTTCAAGTTTCTAAAAATAATTTCCATCACTTCTATTATCCAGCAATGGGGCTGGTGGAGCTATCCTCTTTTGAGTCCCATCTGAGTTTATGCTACAGAGGACAGAGACTTCACAATAATGTGCTTAAATACATAGTGTCATCTGGATAATGCGTGTCAATGGCCCCTACTAATCAAGAAAATGCCATATAGCATTGCAATGTTTCTTTGTTTCGCTAAGTCTTTCTTGCCAGCTGTTTCTAGAGCATCTGTTATGTGATGCCGAGACACAGCTAAACACTCATCACATACAGTGACACCAGAGGACAACCCTCCATTTTACCATCTGTTAAAATGTTTTGCTGAATCCACCCAGCATATCAGTGAAGGCTCTCTGTTAATGAAGGGAAACAAAATGCTAGTAGATTAGTTCACTTACAATATACACATAGCATACAGGCCCTGGAATATCTTGTGATCTCACACCTATAAATAATGTATGTTTCACCAAAACTTTTCAAGAATAGGAATGTAATTAGGTTATCCTATGTAACAATGAAGAGATGATTACATGCTGTCTATTTCAAATTAAAGGGAAAACATAATACAGAGCTAACTATGTAACTTTATCTCAATACTAGAGTGGAAAAAGCTGCTCCTTAATCCTCCATTCTAGCCAAGCAAGTTAAGAGTCTATGGTTCTTGCTGTTGTACAGAAAATGATTCAAGAATAAAAAGAGCAAAAACCACTGTTAGCCTAGGAAGAGAGGATTGCCTGTTAGCCTGGGAAGAAGAACATGTATTTTATGCCATGTAGAACATTAGATATCTTTATGAGTAGATCAGTCTGTTCAAGAACATGAAAAAAATGAACTCTTAATACCTGTTTAAGATTTTGACACAGAATGGAGGCACAGAAAGGAAATTAAATGTTAAGACATTGACTAAATCCTTTACTTATGTAAATACATATTTATGGATTTCTCAAGCCCTGCCCCCTTTTAAGTCACTCACTTGCTGAGGTTTACATAGGGAGTCCTGCTAGGGAACACCCAAAGGCATTGTACAAAATCAATACAAGAACAAATATGCTTAAATATTCATGAATACAAATGTTTAATGGCACATGGTCTCAGTTTAGTCTGAAAAGCAGGCAGGGATTCCAAGGATTTACTCTTTTCATATTCAAGAAAGCACCAATTTCACAGTGAAGAGTTCATTAGAAATGTATTAGATTAGATGAATACAAAACTGTACAAATAACTACATGCTCTGTAAAAAGCCTGGCACCATTATGCTTTGTGATGGCAGATGAACAGTTAGGAAAGAAAAAAGCAGCTGTACAGCTGCTTCATAAGCCTCACAGCAGCCCAATAGTTGCAGTGGCTAGAAAACCTCATGACCTCAACTCACTTTCTGTGGAAAAGATGAAAAAGTACCATATTGTAACATGTATAACACATAAGTTACTCTCCCTCCCCAAATTCAGCAACAGTTCTTATTATAAAGGCATTCGTGTTAAACAAATTTCTCTAGACCCCACTTCTTTCCAAAAGTCCTTGAACTCCCTACTTCAAATTCTTTGAGTCACTCAACAGTGTAATTTATCTGCAGAGTTATTCCAAGAAGCCTTATTTCAGCAGGCATGAACTATCTGAGGTGCAGATGAGAGATATGGAATTACAGTCTCCATGAGATAAAGATCTGTTGAGGTCTCATTTCCAAAAGATTCACATTTCCTACACAATTAGCTATTTAACTGGGATAGACTAATATTTTTTTCTGTTTCTGCATGTACTTTATAATCTCCCACAGAGTACTTTGGTGCCAATATGAATGCTATTTCCATTAGTAGCAGAATTCCTTTGATGTTATGCAAAATATCTTGTTAGCATTTGTGCTAATAAAAGCTATAAATGGTGGACTTGTGACTCCTCAAGTTGTGTTTAATATGCTGGCCTGCAACCTATTTTTATGGAAGTTCACTAACATTAGACAATATATTAAAAATCATGAGTAGAAGATACAGAGACACATTTCCAAGTCTCCACAAAAATTGCTTCACAATGTCATAAGCTGCCTGCAAGGGCCATTACGGTAGTAGTTTCTCAAAACCAGTCTTTTCACGGGTACAGCCGCCACAGGCAATCATTTCTGGAATAAGCACCTTGAAGAGGTCTATTCTCACAAGAATAATCTGTGATTAAAACTCAGCATCTCACTTCTTAATCCGTACTGAACAAGACTTTGACGCTCCAGTCTGATGGCATGCTAGATCATGTTGTAACTTTTCTAACAGTCATAATACCAACAGAAATCTCTCCTTTGGTCAGGCTGCCCATTTTTTACACATTTGATTATCTTTGAAACTTTTTCATCCAGACAGCTGTGCCTGTATTAATCCAATAGGTGCATAACTTGGGTTGAAGGGGAACCCAGAGACAAAGAGTTTGATCCTGGAGGCCAGATTTGTCTTGGCAGTTAAGCCAAAAACATAACAGCTTGAACAAACTCCGTGATGGTGTTTGAGTTTAGTCAGGTAACAGACTATGGTCTGATGACTATTCATCCACTGGTTTTGTATCGTTCAGTTACTACAGTGCCTTCTATGGTTATAGGGATCAGGACTTGATTTGGATTAAAAATGATAGAGATTTTTCTCATACAAAAAATTGCTTATACATCGGTTAAAATTATATACTCTGTGGATACGTGTGTACGGATGACAGACATCTGGTTTAACTTTCTGTACATACTGAAATTATTTTTATATAGTTCACTAGAACTTACAACCTCATTAAAAAAAGAAAAAATCAAAAAAGTTAAAAACTTAGTTATTTTTAAGCTGTATTGAAACAAAATGTGAATTTGGGGGGCAGTAGGGCAGAGCTTTTGAAAATAGTGAAGACTAATAAAAATATTTACTTTATTGCTTCATATAAAATTTTAAATAATAGCATTTAATGACTGGTTCTGTAAACAAAAAAAATATTACCCTTTAAAACTGAGTGTTTTAATATATTTCCTAGTGAAAATTCGAAGTTAAATTGAGCAGTAACACTACATTATCTTCTCGTTTTAGCAGAATCAGGAAAAGGCTAAGAAAAATTCTTCTTAAGATCAGCTAATTCTTAATCTTTAAATGACAATAAGTCATCATTGACAGGAGAGTCACTGACTTTGCCTACTACATTATCTTTTAATTTAAAAATCTGACCAGCTGTCTAAGAATTAATCTATGACTAACTCTAGGACCTTTCCAAAATTAAGTGAAATATTTCCAGAATGTATCTATATAAATGAAAATTTGGCATATAGAGCTACACTTTTACATACATAATAGAATTAAATTATGAATTTTGACTTTGGGTGAATTACGTTTCAAAGGTAATAGTTTTTGGTGGTAGTTTTTTTTTTGTTTGTTTGTTTGTTTTTTGTTTTGTTTTGTTTTTTGTTTTTTTTTTTTTCTTGTGGGAAAGAAAAGCAACCCTGCTACTGAGTCATATCAGTAAAACCAGAGTGAAAAAGCTGTGTTTAGAATTGAAATTATTCTTAATTTCTATCATGTTTCTATTAGTATTACTTTATGAACAACATATTGCCTATATTTAAAGTTTCTGACTTTCATAACTTAAAAGACATATCATTTTGGAAAACTACTTTGAATTAAAACCATTCATCTATCCACTGTTCATATGTGAAGACTCGTATCTACCAGAACTTTTTTCCTTGTGTCCTTGGTCTATGCAGATTCTGGAAAAAGTGCATCACTTAAACTATACTGTAAGGCTTATTTTAAAAATAGTTACAAATATTTACAAAAGAGACAAATCATACCTATGCCCTACTGGACTCCGTAACCACAAGGGGGCAGAACAAACATTAATCACAGAAATCCAAATCTACTTTCTTTCAAGACACCTAAAGTTTCATTCTCTAAGCATAGGACCAGATTTCTGTTCCAGCTGGATTAAAATGTCTTTGCTGGAGACATTTCTTCCAAGCAATTTTCACGTCCTTATCTTTAATAAATACAATATATTAAACCCAAGCAAACAAAAGGTTTTTTATTATTTTCCAGAAATCTTGAAAGCACCACTTTGGCATTAAGGATGATTAAAGGATTTTTTTTTTTTTTTACTGTATATTTTCTCAAGTGGAAGCACTTCAGATTCAGATTTTTGATTTAAAAAAAAAAAAATAAAATTATGAGACTGTTCTCAATTTATGCCTGAAAGTTTTCTTTAGTTCTTAAACTGATTCAGAATGGGAATATGCCAGTACTTTAATCCTGGCAAGGCAAGTGACTTATTAGAACAATTATAATATGACTTATATTCATAGTTGAAGAGCTAGCATGGTCTTTTTATCGAGTGTAGAATTTGTATGTTAAAAGAAGTGAAATAGTGTTATTTATTTTTGTTTTGATGCATTGTTCACTGACTTTTTTATATACATAAAGGCCAAGATATCTGGTACAGTACTGAATTTTCTGTGTTCATAGCTTGTATTATAAAAGAAAAAATATAGCACACATAAAGGCTGGCATTTAAATATTGTTTAAGTAGGCTGTGAGTTTCAATGCTCACGGTTCTTTATTAATGAAATACACCATGGGAAAAAAAAAGGGGGAGAGCGAATGGACTAGAAGTAATCTGCATCCAAACAGTAGCAAGTTCTGTTTACAAACAGAATCTATTTCAAAGCAGTTGAACATAATTTTCATAGAAGTGTTAGCAGACCAATTTATGGCTTACGTTCATATTTCTCTGCTTGCCAGACAATGAAGTGGTAGCCAGACCAAGACATGTGCCACCCTCATTCTGTCTCCCAGGAAAATGCTATGCTGCAGGCTTCTATGGAGTTTTAATGAGCTGAAGAGAAATGGGAGTGTCTGATGCCTGGCAGGAGACCAATCCATGTCTTAACACGCATACATATAGGTATACAAGTATAAATTTGTTATCACACATAAAAATATATAATGCTTCACAAATACCTGTTCGGCTTCTGATGGAAATGAACTGCACAGAGAACCACACATTATTCTAGATCAGCTAATGGTCAGCCTGAAAATAATGCTGCTGCGAGACAGACAGGCTGCAAATTGCTCTGCTCAAAGGCAAAGAATGAATTTCCTCACATTATACAAACTGTGACTTCAATTTCAGGGGATTCTGTGGCATTTTGAAAGAATGTTGCTTTCCATACCAAGGTGGAATGAATCTCAAGTTACCAGCTCTTTTGATGGCCAGAATACACGCCACCACAGGGATTGTAAATTTTTGGAGACTGGGATTAGAATTCAAGATAATCTTGGAAAACTGAAGAAGGGGTCTGTAAAGAAAAGAATAAAATAATGGAAGTATGAAAAAAAAGTTGCATTGTTCAGCTGAAAGAATATGGTACTTGAGTACAAACTACTAGCTTTCTAGGAGAGAAGCTAAGGAGTTGTAGTTGCAATTGATTATCAACAATTTCAGGCTGCTTGGGAACAGGCAAACCAGGGACAATAAAAAAGAGAATAGTCTGTCAGATGTGTAAAATTGTGTAAATACTACTTTATTTTGCATTGGTAGGATCTCAGAGCATGAAGTAGAGTTGCAGTAGATAAAAATGTTGTAGCATTTTTGGACTCCAAAGGCCAAGAATTAATTAGAATTAATTCAGAGGAAACCAGCAAGGATACTGTTTATAAATAATGACTGAAATGGGGTTGTTTAGCTAACAAGGGGAAAAAAAAAAAAAAAAAAAAAAAAAAGAAAGAAGGAGAGGAAACATTATAACTGCTTCTAGATGTGCAAAAGTTGCTTCAATAAGGAAGGGAATATTTGGTCCTTCATGTCTATAATAAAGAAATTACAGCAAAGAAGTCTTGGCCTAGATGTCAGAAAAATCTTTGTAATGATTAGATAATAAAACACCATTTTTATTTTTTTTTTTCACCAGAAAGAATCTCTATATCACTGAAGGTTTTCTTGAAGAGGCTGGGTGAACTTCTCTTTCATATCTAGGAAAGAAAGGGGTACAACAGCAGGAAGGATCCCTTTGGAGTTCTTACTCCCCTTATTTCCTATGATCCAGACATGTCCCTTTCTTAAGATATTATATACTTCCAAAAGTAAATCAAAATAGAACCAAGCAAAAATCAGCCTGTGGCCTTTTCTGACTAATCAGACCATTGCTCTTCTAAATCTCTCTCTCATTTCCCTTATTGATATAAGGAAAATATAAGGGATAAAAGTAGTGATGTAAGTAGTCTGGGAGCCAGGAAAACAGACACACCATTGCCCAGCAAGAGCAAGCTTGGAAAATGGGGCCAAGTAGCCTTTGCCAAAACTGTGGGCTTGCTTTACCAAATCAGAAAAATAAAAGCATTCTTCAATAACACCACATACAACCCCAATTGTAGAGAATAAAGTGGGGTTTTTATGATGACATATGGGAAAGAAAGAGTCCTCTAAGAATTCTGTAAAAAGACAGCGGCTGAAACAGAATACTAGACCTAAATGATAACAAAAGATAAAGTTTCTACAGAGTGAAAGGAAAACTGTAAAAGCGTAGGAAAGTTTTGTGGAAGAAAGAACTACAAATGAAAATGACAGAGTTTATGGTACTATTTTTCTGTGTGACATGAAAACTGTACTTAGACCGAAGCAGAAATGTTGTTTTTGAAATAAATTAGAATTGCAAAGAATTTGTTCTAAAGTAAAAAAAAAAAAAAAAAAAATGGTTAGGACTCCTATCTGAGCATTACTGTGGTACTTAGTGAACAATTTTAGGTATAATTATCTTTATAGTTTCAATAAGGAAAGTTAACTAAACTGGGATACCATAGGAATTACCACAGCATACTTTGGTGAAAAAAATTGTAATAGTTTCCCAAGAAAACTTCATTGGAATAACTACAGTCTAAACCTTACTTTGGCTATCCATTTAATTTATTAAAGTGCTGCCTTATAGATTCACATCTGTGAATTATGATATGTAAACCTACCTTTTTAATAATCATCTTTCAGCTGACCAACAAAACAGTGCCTCTGTATGTTTTGACATCAATATTTTGTGGTTTGTGCACTCAATAATTTAAAAATGTAAAATATATTCAACCCACAGTCACATTCTCTAAGCTTAACATGAAATTGGGTGGATAAGGATTATACTGAAAACATTTCAGGTTTTAAGCAACTGGTTTGACTGGACCAGTGTTAAAAGTTGTTTCCTAATCCCCACCTTAAAAATTTACCTCCAGTGTGTCGTCTACTACGGTCCCCTCTCCAAAAGCATTGCTGCAGGGAGTTCATTCTCCCTGACCACTTACTTTCTTAAACTCATCCCCAGAAACCCCTTGACATAAGACAAAAGGCTATTTTGCATCCACCTGAACAGCAAGAAAAAGACATCTGGACATCTCCCAGTTTTTCTGGGCTACCAAAAAAATTTCCTCAAAGGGAGCATAGGGACATTGCTGCTAGGAATTTGGAAACAGCCCATGAGCCCATCACTGAAAGGAAATCACTCTGGGTGTCAGAGAGGGGCTGAGGGTCCTGGCTGTCAGGAGAAACATCCTACATCTCCAGCAGCAGTGCCACCCAGGCAGTGCTGTATGACCGGGCCCTTTGGGACCCTCCTAAAGCTCCCACATCGCTTAGGGCCAAGGTGTCTTCACCCAAATGGCAAAACCTATCAGTATGGCAGATTAACCCCTGTTTTTCTACTGTAACTTTGCACTTTCTGGCCATAATGTTTTGCCTCAGCAGCAATTCAGTTTAACATAATGTGGATGATCTGATAAAAATCCAGACTGAATTTAGGGAACAGACCATTTTTCATACTACAAAAAGTGAGTCAGATATTGACTTAATGGATTTGGAGAAGGCTTGGATGAGTCATTCTTCTCCCCGTTAATTGATATTGCTAGGACATGCTAAATGTATCCCTAAATAGCGAAATAATTTATAGAATGTGCTTTTCTGGCTGTTAATTGTGCAGCTGGATAACTGCATTTAAAAGCTCATCCAATTCTCTTGAAATCACTAGAAGGTTTTCCACTGACTCAGAGGAAGCTGAAGTAGCTTTTGAGGGACCATTGTCAAAGGCAAGAGGTGATTTGACTGTATAAAAACTTCAGGACCTTATTGCTATAAATGTGCTGTATCCTTAGAGTTTTTACAAAGCTCCAAGGACAGAAAAAACACCTCCTTTATCATCCTTCTACTTTTCTAAGAAGGAGATAAATCTGCTGGTGGGTTTTTTTTTGTTTGTTTGTTTGGGTTTGGGGGGGGGTGTGTTTGTTTTTGCTTTTGTTTGGTTGGTTTTTTTTAAAGGACTTTGACCTTTTCCAACAGCCTTAAAACATTTCATGTGTACAAACTGAGGGCCACAAAGCAATTGACAGTTTAACAGTTTGAATAAGAGCTCCTTTGGGTCCTAAGACTTACATGGTATTATCTGTGCTTGATGTATGGCTTGAAAAGTGCATATGTTACAAATATTTTCTATAAGCTTTATTGTGACTGACTCAAGTTTCTTTTCTCTGATGTTTACTCTTTTTTGACCATTGAAACTCTAGCAATAAATATGATAATCTTGGAGTGAAAAGTACAAAAGAAATTGTCAAAATTCCCAGAAACAATGAAGTAACTTGGTCTTTCAGTAATTACTGGCATGCAGTATTCACTAACCTAATCACATGGGAAAGCAAGAACAATGCCTTCTCTAGTATTATTTAAGACAGACATTCTAAATGGCAGTAATAATACCATATATTAAAATATATATTCCACTCTCTTACTAGGAAAATGGGAGAATAAACATATTCAGCAACTGGAAAAACACAAAAGCTACTGAGAAAACAATTTTTTACTTTATCTTGTGTAGAGAAACTAAAATATTTTGTGTTACCTTATCCCATGAAACAAGTTCAGTTTTGAAAAGACATGCAAAAGAAATAATCTTAAGGGAGAAGGCCCTTTGTATTTATATTGCTATCAGCTTTGCCCTTTGTTATGGCAGTCAAGAGTTGAGCTAAAAAGATCAGAAGAAAAAGTAGGTATGGCTTGCTTTCTTTTTAATGTTTCGCATTTGATTTTTTTTTTTTTTAATCTGAAGGTCACTAGACTTGAGTTCTGATAAACTGCCAAAGGAGGCAGATTCCAGAGGCAGTCCTCTGAATGGCATGCTCAAACTGAGACACAGACATGAGTTTTTCTTCCAGCTTATCTCAGCTGCAGTAACAGGGTTGTGGTCTATCCAGCGCTTTAAAGGTCACGAAAATACCTTGAATTGTACTAAGAATGTCAACACAAAGATTTGCCTCAGGGTAGAACATTTAATTGTCTGTGTAACGAGAAGTCATTCATCATTCTGCACGTAATAGAGTTTACAGTGTGAAAGTTAGAAAACGGTTGATTGATTTTCAGTAGGAAAATGCTAGGAAGACATGGTCACATGGTCAGTTCTCAGATGATGTCAAGTGATCAGTGCCCTAAAAGTGTGCAGCAGCAGCAATGTCTACAGTCATATCCTGTGGTTCTCAGAAGGGTGAATAAACCCCAAAAGCAGCCAGAAGAGCAGGGGACTGGACTCCTTTGGGAGCTCCTTGTTCTCGAGCTCATGACAGAACTTGTCAGAACTGCCTGTCTCATCAAAATCAGACTGAGGAAACTTATAGGCTCAGACTTACTTACATATCACCTTCATTTAAATTAAGAAAGATATCAAATACCTTTTTCACACAACAGCTTCAAGAAGTGTTATTTTGCTGACTTACAAAATGGGGAACTGAAATTCAGATGTTATGTAGTTACCTAGCTCCATTAAAAAAAAAATAAAAAAAATCTATTCTTCCCTACGGAAAGTAGATGAGCTATCTGTAAACAGCCAAAATTTTAAACTCTGTTTTATCCAAGCATCTATAAGAATGCAGCATGCCTGTTCATATGAACAAATTCCATACAGTCTACGTCCACTATGAAACTATGACAGAACTTAGCCACGTGTGCTCCTTTGTTTCTTGATTTAGCTCTACCAAAACAAGACAAGCTCTTCCCAGAGATCTCCAGCACCATTCAAGGTGGGTTACTCAACATTCTGTGGTCACTTACTATTCACTACAATTAAAGAAAAAAAAAAAAAAAAAGAGCAGAAATAGGAAGTTCAATAATTGCTTAATATCATCATGCTACATAGTTTTCAGTGGTGCCCAGCAACAGGACAAGGGGCAACGAGCACAAACTGGAACACAGGAAGTTCCATCTGAACATGAGGAAAAACGTCTTTCCTGTGAGGGTGCCCGAGCGCTGGCACAGGCTGCCCAGAGAGGTGTGGGGTCTCCGTCTCTGGAGAGATTCAGACCCCGCCTGGACACGTTCCTGTGCTGCCGCCTCTGGGTGACCGGGTTTGGGGAGGTGACCCTCAAGGGCCCCCTCCCCGCCCCTGCCAGTCTGTGGTTGTGTGTCATTCTGTGATTCTGTGATACATCACTGAAAGACTGTATACTATTGAATTGTAATCCATTTATCTTTGGAGGGTTGTGTGTTACTATAGGCAATACTAGTTCTGACCAGTGCTTGAAGAATGATTTGAGCAATGAATTAGATAAATAAAGAAAAATGCCAAGTATACTTGGGAAGATAAAATACTACAGTCCAAACAGTTTCCTAAGAAAATTCAAACATAATTTAAAATTTAAGCAAATAAAACGTTTGTGAAAGTTCAATGATGTGTTCAGAGCTTTTATCCCAGTTGATACATGATTCATCTGCATGTCAGATAGTCTGAGGAACCCTTCTGCAAGCACAGCATGGACCAGAAGACAGAAATGCAATAAAGACCACAAAAATGTTTTGTATGGAAGCTGTATTTGGCTCAGCTTTATCCATTCTCTGTCATAGGAAAACAATGATCTTCAGCTTTTGACAGTGTGCATAGAGACTAAAAGGGACAAGAAAACCATTGATACCACTATTTTGAACACTTTCAGTATATCAGTCCCAAAGTACTTAACTTCTGTACCTCCTTTACTCTGCTGTATCTCTGAAGTACTTTGTATAGTGTCTTCTGAAACAGGAAGGTGTATTTAAAGAGATATTAGATCAGATTTTTTTTTTTTTTCCATTTCCTTGGCAAAATCTGATGCCGAGGCAGACTTACACATTCTCATATCTGCATATAATATTAATAGTTTATTCATTATGGCAACCTCTAGAAAAGTTAATAATTCTTATCTTCATTTTACAGGTACAGTTACGGTGCAGAGGAGGCTCAGAGAAGTTGGGTGTACACAGCTTCCCAAGTCAATAGGAGCTGTAGTTTAGTTTGCACAGCACTTCTGAAATTCAAGTCATAGACAATTTGTCAGTGACACAGGACAAATCAATTACAAAACTTGGATTAGCAACCCTTAAATAGAGCAGAACACTGAAAACTAAAACTTCTTTGATAACCACATGGCAGTTTGATTTATTTATGACCTTTATTTCTTGCTATTTGAAAGCATTTGTGTGAATGGATTACTGCTTGCATAAATGTTTTAATAAAAAAAGCCTGCTGCTAAGTAAAAATATCCGTGCTACCACACGAAACACACTGACCCTGTAGCAATAGGAGTTCTCATCATGCTTTAGTGGCAAAACTTTTTTTCTCAATTAATTAGTAAGCAGAACAATAACATGAGATTTAGGTGACTGACAGCGCATAATGATGTGCCAATAGCAAACATTGAATAGGCAAATGACAGTTCATCACCTCCTCCCTGCCAGCCACACTCCCCTTAGGCCGACAGTTCTGAAATCATTAAACTGTTTATAAATGATTTGTGAATAGAAAGCCTGTTTACATTGATACTGAATGATCACAGTGACCAGTTCTTCCAAATTATTATTCACATCAGGTCATGGTACCTTCCACTAGAAGCTCAACTCAAAATACTTTTAACGTTATTGCAAAGCAAGTGTGTACTGTACGAATTGTACATTTGCACATAAAACACAAGGTCTGTTGTTTGTTCTTACCTTGTCTTTGAGCTACACGTACTTCAAAACCTGATAAATCTTTCTACAAATATTTTTTAAAATGTTATATTCCCCAAGGCTTTAACATCTAATACTAATTCCCTATAATTTGTTCCTATTGAGAAAGTTTTCTTGATGTCTCAAGCCCAGTCTCTCTGAAAGACTAGCATATCTCTCTATTTTTATACAAACACAAAGCAGTAAAATAATATATTATTTGTTATTATTAATAAGGTTCAGAGCTAGCAAACCCCATGTATTTCCTTTGTTAACTCTATTGTTAAAATTGCCTCACTACCCTCAAACAAATCCTGTCGTTTCAATGCTTTACACAGTTCATTTCAGTAAGTATGTTCCGGGTCCCTTGTGAAACCTCACCTCCCACTCAGATGCCAATGAACACGTAGACATGTATGAAAACTCAGCCTTAAAAATGTCAACTATACAAATGTCCAATTGCACATGGGAATGGTGATCCAGAAAACATAATGTGACAAGCTGTACAGCCTGTTTTGATTCACCAATTAAATCAACATAAGACATGGGATTTATTTGTCATTTACAGTTTCACCAGAAGTGTTACAAAATAACAGTAAAAGAGTTTGTTTTGAGGAAGATCATAATATCAATGACAGCTTTTTGGTAAACTGGAAAATGAAATGCAATCGCATTGCTGAAAATTTTTCCATTACACCTTCTGCCTAGGAATGGGAAGGAAAAATGCTAGTAGTTTTTTTCTGTTGACAAATTGAAAACCAAAAAAACCCAACAATAACTTCCTGCTTCAGGAGGGGAAAAATGAGAAAGAAACAAATAGATCTTTGTAAGAGATATATACTACTGTTTGCACAATCGTGAAACTAAATTAGATGTTCTTCCATGACCACAGTCATATCCAACTGCACATCTTTCCAAAAGATGCCAGTTATTAATGCCTTTAATTAAATTGTGTACAGCTCTCAGGTATCAAACAAGTTTGATTTTCCAATTCTGAAAATTCATCTGTATGATGGCACAAATTTTACTTAGAGAAGACAGTGGAAGAGAACTGAAGAGATGGAGAGAACTTGTGTTTACAGAAAGTTTTTCACTCTCTCATGTAATGCTAACTGATTTATTGCTAACAATTGAAATAAATAAAAATTATAATATAATATAGAAGGCTTTATTATGCCATTTTTTTTTTTT
>KL271065.1:0-11749 GCA_000699545.1 Podiceps cristatus
GGCTGCTTTTTAGATATAAATAGTTGTATTTTGGGGGTTACAGGTGACTCTCTTCCTTTGTAGCTAAATAAATTCTATTCTGGGACAAAAAAAAACCCCAAAACCAAACCAAAACAACCCAAAACACCACCTTGCTTCTTTCCCCCAGGTATTCTAGAAAGTTGAGCATCAGTACATATGAATAACATGGATAAAGCACTTGCTATAAAAGTAGCATTTTTTTCATTGCATAAGCATGACTAAGGAGGAAAATATTATGGGTCAAATTGTTTGCAGATGGAACTGTTGTGGTTTCATTGAGTTACAGGCAGATTTTAGAATATTTTGTCCCAATGAGAGATGTGCAAAGTACTTTTGATGGTTTGGACAATTTGTGGGTTCTCAGTGTGAGCTGAGAAACTGGAAGTATATGCTTTTAGAAATCTGCCTTTCAGAGGATTGTGCCACACTACAAAACCAGAGGTTTTGGCCCACTTATGAAACTAACTGCCTGAATACAAATATTTGATTTTTTTTTTTTTTTTAGGTGAACCCAATAATAAAATTGTTTCATTCTTTGATTTGTAGATAAAGAATTCCTTCTCTGGGGATGGATGGCTGTTGTCTTCAAAGGCACTAGTAATTGACAGTAGTGCTTGATATCGGTTCCCTCTTTGGGTGGGATTCTTATATATGAAAAAAAGGCCAAAGAATCCTCCAAGTTAACTTTCTAGCATATACAGTAAGCATCCAGAAGCCTCCTGATGGTCATTGTAAGCAAACTTGGTTCTTGCTTTCAAGGTCCTTCATGAATCTGCAGTTGACAATCCACAGTCACGGGTACTGTCAACTCTAAATGCTTAAAAATCATGAAGCTGGCCCTGAGTCATGACATTGATCTCCCAAAGATACTGTTAAGCCATGTAGCTCATGCACACAACAACTTTCTATATATTAAGAATGGGAAAATGTGAAGAAGGAAGGAATTTAACTCCTTAAAAGGGAGCAGTGGGTGAAGCATTAGGAGATAAACTCTTGGTACCACTGCAGTGAATAGCAATAGTTCTGCTTGTCCCATACCACCAATCTTATCACAATATTGCAAGGATCCTGGAAACAGTGAGACCCACCAATGCTGTGCACATTGTTGGTAGCTTCATTAGTTCCTGGAATTATGGGAAACAACTCTGACCCATGTGCCCTTTTCAGTCTCCTTTGTGCTTTTTTTAATTTCTGCAACATCTACGTTAGGTTTTATTGCAAGTCTTTCCAGTCCCTGCTCATGGTTAACTTCTTTCAAGACAATGGGATTTGAAAGCGTGGATTTGTTAAGGAGCCTTGTATGTGTTTGGGTGAGTGTGTGGAAAGAACTTTAGCTCCCTTCCTTAGTAGTGCCTAGAGCATGCATTGTTCAGGGATGACTTGATGCCTGCAGATACCACTGTGCAACATCATATAAAGTTGTTTGAGCACAGGTTTTATGAAAATGAAGATAGATTCAGGAGGAGGCCTTACAGATTCCCACCCGAAACATCTTGTAAATGCGTTTAGTATATCATACTGTCATCAGTTATTTGTGGAAGTGTTAACTTTAAATAATTTTCCAAGAAGATGGCACCCATTCTCATTAGCTTTAAGTGCTCCTTACCTCATTAGTGAGGCCTAGGAAACCAGTTAAGTTGCTAGCTGTGCTTCTCAGCTCGTTCTCAGAGGCAGACCTGTGAAACCCTCTACTGGGACATGGCGGTAATGTTGCTTTTCTGCACTCCTGCAATGGAGAGATCCACTCCAATGGCTGACCTTAAACTTCTAGTTATGATGTCTGTGGCCTTAGAAATGGCTGGGGGACCTGAGTTAGCTGTGTAGCTGAGAAAAGTGGAGCAGAATAGAAAGTGTGTCTGTCCGTAGCTACAGCTTCAGCTTCCCATAAACACTGCTGTCTGAAAACAGAAGAGACAGATCAAGCCCATAGCAGAGATCCATTTAACCAATTTAAAGTCATCACCAGGATCCTCCTGCCTCTACAGAAAGTATGGGAGCCTGCACTGGTACTTTGTATGTTTAAATTGAATGTTTTTCTCAACAATGGTACTACCTCAGCTGTGCTGTGTAGTACTATCTGGAGTGTTGCCAGGCTAGCTTTGACATATGCCTTCCAGAAGAAAGTGAAAAGCAGAAGAGCTAGACTTTGCTTATTTGCTTCAAGTCCCTGTTTTGGTTTTGCGGTTTTTATGTAGCTGATCTGTTAGATGTGAAATCCAAGTCTTATAGCAGACTACCTTAACAGTATGCTGTGTGTGGTTATTTTCAGAGGCCTCTAAAGGAGACTCAGACTATTTCCTTAGAGTCACGTTTTTAGTATAGATACCAAGCTACATGCTGAACTCTCGTAATTGTGAGAGTCACAAGTGACAGAATGGTAGGGACTTTGTGGATTTACATGCTGGCACTGAATGTCACAGATAGAAATGAATCAGTAGTGAAGCTCAATCAAGCACTATCTTCCTTCTGCTGGAATAAGAATGAAAAAGTGATTGGTATCACAGTTACCACTGTGGTGCCTGTGATATAATATATCCCATAATAATATAATATATCCCATATAATAATATATCCCATTGGTAGCCTTTATCAGGGTTCCTGCAGTACCCTGCTGAAAATGAATGTCATCTGGCCAAACCTCTGTCCAGGCAGAAAGGCTTCCAGAGCAGCAGGCAACTTACAAAAATGGGAGCCAGATGCAAAATGTGGTTGCTAGTTGGGCCCTTCCTTGATTAGAAGCTTCCAACAAACTCATATTTTACCTTATTGCCTTCAGATTCTGCATGCTTTTCTTCTGTTCCCACCTTGGCCTTTGAAGGTCTCATTTCCTACTGGGTTCTGCTTTCAGAGAAAATTGCCATAGGAGTCTGAAACAACCCTCTTTGAACTGAGCTCCCAGGTCACCTTCTCAGAGCTTCCTCTGTGTCACTGATACCAATACCTGCAAAAAGAAACAGCACTTTCTGGTGCCTATTGCTGCACCTACACTGCCGTCATCTGGGGGCAGGCTGTCTTTGTTCAAATACTTTAAGTTTGCAGCAGAGGAGCAGCATTGCAGAGAACCGTCCTCGGAGCAAAAGCAGTGTAAGACAGGGTATACAGTTTCCCAGGGATGGCTCTTTGACTAGACACTCTTGGCATCCTTAGTCCCTGCAAGCAAATCCTCAAAGGCTCTTGTGGAGGCCACAAAATCAGGGACCAAAATCTTCGAAGAACAAAGCTCTGACAAATTGGGGACTTTGCCCGTGTCCCAGAGTATTGGTGGGCAGTAAGTCGCTGCTAAGGATTGTCAGTGAGACAGGGAAGAAAAGTCCCAGAGAACCTCCTTCATGGCAATGGCACTACAAGAGAAAATATAGAGTAGTTGGGGGTGTGCCTGGCATCACAACTTGCTGGGCAGATCATGCCTGAACTAAAACTCCCCACTTTAACCTCATCAAATCTGTAACTGTTCTTGGCACCACTGTATTTGTTTTCTAGGAGCTTTGGCCCCTTCAGTCATGGCAGTATTGAACCTCTTCGAGGCACTGGGAACACTGCTGTTAGTCCTTCCAGTAAGTGCCTATCTTTTGTTTCTTGGCTATCCTTTATGCCCTTTACTGTTAAAATAAAGAAACCTTAAACATGGAACACTTGAAAGATTTTTTTTTTTTTTTAAAAAAAAAGTAAACTTGGATTTTTCTTCTATCTTTTCTGCCTTAATAATCTTATCAGCAAGATGCTTGGCTTGTTAAATTTGCTGAAATATTTGCTCTTGATAAGCCTTATCAAATAAGCTCTTTCCGCTTCTCATACAGCCTGACACTGCCCTCCCGTGCTCGCAGGCCTGGCAGCAGCACGGTGTTTCATGTGCTGCCTGGATGCTCAGCCAGCTCCCGGCAGCGTTGGCTGCTGGAGCCACAGCAGCTCCTGCCAGCAGTGGTGCTTAGCCCAGGCTCATCCTTGAGTTGTGTCCTGTTTCTTTGCAGAAGAATGCAATGCAGGAGTGTGACATAATTACTGTTTGCCTATTCTAGTAAATTTAGCTGGTTTTTACAATGGTATTTCTTAATTTTCCTTGACAGACTTGCCGAGGAAATACCTGTTGTTTTGCAAGAGAAGCAAATTCACATGTCTGTGCTTGTTACTGTGCTTTGTTACACTGTTGATTTCTCAGTCCAGCATGTCTCAGTCCAGGTAACACTGATGAGCAGCCATGCATCTCTTGCAGAATAGGTAACACTGATGAGCAGCCATGCATCTCTTGTTCACCTTCATCCCCAAAGGTACAATAATATGCTGTGTTTTGCCTGGGTTTGTTATTTTGCTGAATGAATATTCAGCTACCAAGTCATCCATTTTTCTCTAAATGCCAGAGAGGTTCAGTTGCTTTAACAGCACCTGAAAGCCTTTGGCATTTTAGGGTCACTGGTTTGGACTTGCTGTCAGTGCTAATATTATTTTGACTTTTAAAATTATATCTTAAGCCTTGCGTAAAGCTACATGTGGCCACTATGTTTAACTGCAGTGTCCATGGTTCATAAACTCTGTTCACCAAAAAACAACTAATAGTAATAAAGCCCAAAATGGGGGTGATTTGTATATATGTAAACAAACACATCAGCTGTGTCTCAAAGCAATTAGGGAGCAGGATTTCAGTCCACCACCTGAGGCCAAAATAGCAAGTCTATTTTTAACATGTTCTTTAAGCTAGAAGCAAGTCTTCCAAGTGGGGAGGCATTAGCCAGAAAAATCAAGCAAAGATATAAAGATGAAATATAGAAAAAAAAAAAAAAAAAAAGGAATTTGCTCAAACCTGAAAATGCAGCCTTGAATGTGTTTGTGGGCAGACAGAAACCAGTTTCTTAAAGAACAGTTTCTAAAAGACTACCAGATCCACTTTGAAGGGTATTTACATTTGTTGGGAAACTTAGAGTAACAGGGAATGAATAAATAGGCTGTTAAATACAGGAGGAAAAAGGAATGACAAAATAAATGATTGTTAATGTCAGTTAAATATTAACTCAAAAATGTCATCAGTCCTTGAACCCAGTGTCCGAAACCTACAGTGGTTTTAGGTAGCAGTATCTTTCGAAGTATGTAACTTAAACAAGCAATTATTACTGCCTTAAGTTACATTTCAAAGTTTCCAGCAACAGCAGTTGTATGAGATACTGGAAAGTGAGACTGAAGAGACCCTTACTGTACTGTTTGGCAGCTCATGGGCATACACAACAGCAAATTTAGAAGCTCGTGCTTTATTTCATTGTTTCAGATATCTGCACCTCATTTCCAGAATGCAAGTGTTGATTTGTGGGGCTGAGCCCACAGGGGGAAGGAATGTGGATATAAAACCTGTTTTATCTTATAACTTGCCCTCTCTGGCTTTGGTACCCCTGATCCCCACTTCCCATGCTTAGCAATGGGAGCAATTCTGTAAAAGTGCTGGGAAGAGATGCATGGCCTCAGGCCTTGCTCTCAGCTGAGACAGGACTTGAGATATGATAGCTGGAAGCACACAAAAGCTGGGACCCACCACTGAACACTAGGAAAAATACTTTGGCCTGATAATGATGTGAAGACTTTAATTCCCGAAAGCAAAACATTGCTCTTGGAATCTTCATGAAGATATTGATCTGCACTTCCTATGTGACTCAGATTCAGCGGGGATGGGGACCAGATGGGAGGAGCTGATGACAGCTTAGTACAGGCTGGGCTGAAGGAGCTGAGCTTCCCTGGAAATTCTGCAAGACTACAGAAAGCATAAAGAAAGGAAAGAAGGCAAATGTAGCTTGGGAAATGTCATGGTCAAAATTCAGTAGGCGAGTGCTAGTGAAATGAGAAGGAGAGAGGGTGGAAAAATGCCAAAGAGCTTTTGGAGAGAAGGGCTTCTGAGCACTGAAGACAGGGGGAGCTGCGCACATGAGCAATTGGTAGGGGTAGGAAGAGCATCTATGGTGTAAAACAGCACCTTTGGTTTTGTTGTGGATAAACCTCTGAAACTTGGCTCCCAGGACAGCAATCAGCAAAGTGACACCCAACTTAAAAACCAGCGCACGCAAAGGCTACCTCATAAGCAGGGCATGGGCATGAGTGAATTGAAAAGAGACTTGCAGTCTAGAGCACATAGGCAGAATCACAGCGGAAAGACCAACGGAGGGGAATATTCCCTGCTGCTCCTGGGGTCTGTTACAGACCACGGCCGGCTGCACACGTAAGCAAAGTGGGCTGCTACCTGGAGGGCAGGTTGCCTGCTCCGCTTATATTAGAGGTAATGGGTTTTGACAGAACAGCGTGTTTCTCTTTACAGCTGAGCTCTCTCTCCTCTGCGCAGGGGTCTTTGATAGAGGGCCTGGTACGTGTGGGTGGCAGCTCCTCCTGTGAGCGAGGGACTAGCAGCAGCCCTCCCAGCAGCGGCAGTAGTCGCTGCTCTGCTTGTATCAGAGCTGGGGCTGCAGGAGCCATAAACTGGGGTCTCCAGAGCTCCCCACTGGTCTCTGCCTCAGCCATTCCTCTGCATGTGGCAATGGCCAGGGGAGGTGGAGCTTATGTACCACATCTAACTGCTCAGTGCTCTGTCCCCTCCCAGCCTGCCCTTCTATCCCTTCCTCAGACCTCTTGGCTACAGCCCTAAACCAAGATTTTGCTGAGAAGCCTAAATCCAGTTCTGTTGTGAAAGATACTCTTCAGTAGAGGCATTGGTATCAGGCAAGGTGCCAACGTATCTTCCTCATCCAAGTGACGTTTTTGTGGCATTTGTGTGCAGAGGGCAAAAGCAAGGGTTAATGCTCTGACAGGCTGAGGGCAGTGGATTAAGAATATGTTGTATCTGCAATTAAATGGATCTTCCTGTTCCTCCTCTGTTATTATTATGGTTGTTGGGTCATCTGTAGGGCATCTAAGTGAAGTTCATCCAGAATATAAATGCCTGAAATTGAGGAGGAAGGCAGAAGAAAACATTAAGATTTTCAAGTGGAGATGACCTCTTCTCTGAGCTCAGACTATTTTTGGCAGGAGCAAAATGGAGAAGACTTGCCTTAGAAAAAAGACAGTACAGCTGCCAGCCCCTGTAATTAGCCGTAAGGCCTGCAGAGTGTGGGGAGGAGGTCACAGAGCACATGGCTCCTGCTGTGGCACTGCTCAATCCAGAATAGTGCCTGCAGGAAGGTAAAGCCTAGCCAAAGCCCAGGTGTTGCAGCTGATCCCATGTGAAGGCCAGAACCCTTCTTCAGGGACTAACGAGTCTGCTAACGTACAGCATGCCCTGTACAAGGCACAGAGTGCTATAATGTCTTTGGAGCAGGAAATGCATAGTTCTCTATATGCACAGAGGACTGATTCAGTCCTTACCAGGTGCCTCCAGCATGCTTGGACGTAATAATTATTCAGAGTAAACTAGAACCTTGATGACCCTGAATTGCAAGGAAACTTCTGAAATGTACAATATTGGAATTAATCACACTTACTGTTACACTTAGCAAAGAATTACAACAGGCAAGATTTCTCTGGCTCAGTGAGTCTATTGTATCTCTTTATATGTAAATTCCAGATGAGCCAAAAGCCTAGGTGCCAAATATTTTCTGCTGATTAATGAAATTGAGTGTAAGGGGGTTTTTTATGAAGACTTTTAATTTTTTCCATTTTTTTTTTGTACTATGTCTCTTGAAATCTTAGGAAAGTAATCATGGAAAAAAGACAATGAAAAAGCATTTATCAGGATTTTTACGACAAATATTTTCCCTCCATGATATTTAATAGGAAAATTGCATTTAATTTTTCCTAAAGAAATGCATTCATTGATATAGGCTGGTTTAAGGATGTAAAGCGTGAGTATATTACACTCAGGAGTCACATGGTGATAGACATGGGCTTGATATCAGAGATTATAGATAAAACCCTCCTTTCCATGGCAAGATTCCTCACTTGCTGCTTTCTTCAATGGGCAGCAGCACAGCAGTGTATTTGTATACTCCCCAGAAAAGCTGGATCCAGAGCCAGTTCCTGGCCTGAATTTTCTTTTTCTAATAAAGCACAGTTTTTGTATAGAAATGAAAGACAAACAAGCATGCAGGTAATAGGGGAAGATGTATTTCAGCCTGCTTTGCTCAAGGTATGAAGCTTTACATCAGTTCCACTGTTTGGTTTTGGGTTTTTTTTAAATTTCTTTTTGTTTCCATCCCTGTTCAAGCAGTGGGGAAGTTCCGTTTCTCAAGAGCAGCTTGACTTGTGGGGGTCTGTTTCTTGTTTGCTGATGGAGTTACACAAAGTGGAAAACTCTCTGAGACTTTAAAATAATGTGTGCTCCTCGAGAGGTGTTTTCCACTTCTATATTGGATTTCAGAAGCATTTTAGGTAACGAGTCTTTCTCATGGGTGTCATTGTGGGTATCTTATTTCCATGTGCATGGATTTGTTTCACAGGTCTGTTTTTGATGTTGGAATGAGACAGCTGATGGGGGGGGAACTTATACAGGAGAGAAGATGCAAAAGATAGCGTAACGATCTAGACAACTAAGATGTTTCTACCATAGAACATCATGGCTTTAATTTTTAGAGTCAGCATATTTTACACTGTGTGGACTATGGCATGGATTGGCATAGATTTTGATAATGTCTTCACTCACTTCAAAACACTTCTTCAAAACCCTTCAACATTTTTTTCTGGTCTTCACAACTTTGCTGTGATATCTGATGGGGATTCCAGATGGCCCAAAGAGATAAACATCAAACAAGTAAAGTGTCCCTGCATCCAGGCCTTTGATGGTCTCTGTGGTGACGGCTCGCTGGAGATTTACATCATAGAAATACTTGCACAGCACTTTCTCTGACTTGCGCCGAGTTTCAGGTCCGGAGCACCTGTCTGCACTCCTCAGTTCCATCCAGACCTGATCATCTTCAATCTTTTTCTTGTACACACAGTACTTGCTTTCCTCTTGTGTTCCTAGCCAGGCAATGGTGACAGAGTTACAGGTCCTCAGTTTACTGAAGGACTTGATTTTTAAGCTCTCTGGAAGAAGTGGGAATAAGGGTTTGTGGAAGTGGGAGGACACCTGTACTTTCACAGAAGAGTTGGACTCCTCTGTGGACCTCAGCTGCACCAAATACTTGTCCAGCAGTTTTCCCTTCAGTGTGAAATACCTCAGTCCTGAGATGTTCTCCAATGCCACTGTTTTACCATTCTTTGTTATGTGAACCTGTACTTGGCCACGACACAGCTGAAAGGTGAATTGTATTTTCTTGTGCCTTGCCTGGTACTGCAGATTGTAGAACTTCTGGTTTTTACCATCCAGGACAACCTGAATCAGCTTCCCCTCTTTCATCTCTGTCACCTTGGGTTCGGGTTCTTCCAGGGTCCTTGCAAATGTGCCGGTGTAAGCAACGCTGGCATTTGTGAGGAGATTGACAACAAAAATGTCAAAGTAATACTGAGTGCCGGCGCTGAGATTGGGCACTGTGTAAGTGTTCTTGGTACCCATGCATATCTGCCTGACTTCCCCACTACTTGCTTTGTTGATGATGCTCAATTCACTGTTGGACAATATCATCACCTGCTGCGGTTCAAGAAGGTACGGAGAGAGAGACAAAGCTAATGTTGGTGGCAACTTCATTCCAGAGGATCTGATTGCTGTCTCAGCAGCACATAAGCTCTTATAGTTGTGCTTTTCATTAACTAGAAGACAGTACTGGATGTTTTCTCTATGTTGCAAGACAGAGGGACTGTGTTTCCATGTCAGAGTCACTGTTGTATGCCCAATGCCAATAACATCTATGCGTGGATCCGTTGGAAGTTCTGGATAGATGTGCCCAGATGTTGTGTCCGTTGTTAAGTACACGGTAATGTGTGTGTCTCGCTCAGTGGATAAGAACTCTAGCATGTAAAGGGCAGAATGAGAAGACATACCCATGTAAGTCTCTACAGAATTTCCCTTATAGTTAAAAATGGTGGACACCATACTTGGAGCGTTCTGAGATTTTGAGACTTCTTGTGTATCGTGATCACCTGCAGGCGAAAGGCAGACTTGTAACCTTTGTTTTAACAGATGTGAAATAAAGCACATTGCATAGGTTTTATTGTTCATATGTCAGGGAACACCTTATTTTCTTCCTGAAAACAATAATTATAACTAAAAATACTTTTTGCTACTGGCAATTAAAATAAATTTTGAGTAGCTTTTATTTTAGCAGTGCAGTTGTAGAATTATGGGGTTTTTTTAAAAAAAAATCATAAAACCACAACTTGCAAAAGCTTGACTTGTTTTGTGCCTGATGTCCCTACAATTTTCTTCCAATAACTGTCTCTCTGGGTATTTTTCTTCAAGGAGACTCATATTTTCTATGAAAGGAGGGTTTTTTTTGGCTTAGTTTTGTGCCACTGTCTCCTATGGGAAAAATTTATTACTTCAAAAGAATGTTGTTTGAACTCCTCAGTCATATGTACCTGCCTGACAGGTGAGAATTTGTTAATGGCAGCTTTCAGATTTTAGTTTAAACAATCAATTCACAAAATCATGAGACTGGAATTTCCTTTTGGGCTGAAGGCAGCATAATGCCCACTGCCATGGTAGATAGTATTCCTAGAAAAATTAATGGCTAAATCTTCTGCACATCACTGTGGAGAGCAAAATGACTGGTTCAAGTGGCTTAAGCCACAGTAAAAAGAGCTGAGACAGCAGAGGGAAGGTTGGGCAAGCACAGATGGCTTATGAAGCTGCTCTGTATTTGTGGAGCCCTGAGCAAATATTCCCAAATATTACTCTTATGATTTTGACTTGCAGATGTAATGCTTAATTTACTTGAGTTGATGGCAAAATCCCATGGGCTCCCACATTACACCATGGAGACAGGAATGTCCTGGTCAGCTCATGGTAGTTTACAGGAGAGGGAAGCATGAGATGTTTAAGCTTGTGGGGAATTCCCTGTAACACAGCTCCTTATGAATAACTTGGGCTTTCCCTGTCTCCGCTCAGGCAGGCTGAGTGCCTTACCTCGTGCTGCTTTTCCAAGGAAACTTGCTGAAGCCTTGTGCACAAGTATGCTCCATTCGATGGGAACATCACAGGGGGTCACTGTTATTGTGAAAGGTGCAAGGGCTCTGCCTTCCTCCAAAACAAAGTAGTACCTGTAAATGTGGATTAAAAACAGAGGGGAAAGTGTCAGGAAATTCAAGTCTGCCCGAGACTCCTTGTAATCAGCCATTCTGATGTAAGACACTGCTGTGGGTAGAAATGACTGCTCCTCTTTGAGGTGCATCAACACGAGGGGATGGTGAATGTTTGGAATCTTCAACTGTAAGAAGAATACATGCTCTGTTTTTTTCTAATACAGAAATATTTTCTAGAAGTTTTATCCACTTTACATAGACAATGCTTTTCCCACTGAATTTTAACATACTTCAGGTGAATATTTTATCTCAGTACTTACCTGGTTATTTTGGATGATGGATGTGATAAACTGACTACTTTCCAGATAACCAGCCATAGCCTAACTGTGAGGAATTTGGTATGCTTTTCCCTAGGATTTCCTGATTGGAGTTCAGTGAAAGCTCTTAGAGTGTATACTCTCATATGTGCTTGCATATCTAGGTCTTCCTGGGTGTCAGATGAAGTGGATATAACAGAATAGTTTTAGCCAATCCTGAAGATTATCAAATGTCAATGGCAGTTTCATCCAGGCCAGTTCTAATTTACTTGCCTTCATGACAGGCCCCTGTGCATGAGCAGTACAAAGCAACATCAGTCTACTTGGTCAGG